>JAFMOC010000056.1:1962500-2087500 GCA_019802505.1 Corydoras sp. C115 | reverse complement strand
ATATATATATATATGTGTGTGTGTGTGTGTGTATATAATATATATATATATATATATATA
Organism: Corydoras sp. C115; assembly: GCA_019802505.1. Classification (NCBI taxonomy): domain Eukaryota; kingdom Metazoa; phylum Chordata; class Actinopteri; order Siluriformes; family Callichthyidae; genus Corydoras; species Corydoras sp. C115. Next base: position 2,087,440 of record JAFMOC010000056.1, on the reverse strand, counting down.
TATATATATATATATATATATTCATTCATTCATTCATTCATTATCTCCCGCTTTATCCTCTATTAGGGTCGCGGTGGGGTTCCCCATGCCCATCCAGGGGAGAACGTCTCGGGCGCTGGGCAGATACACCCAGGACAGGGCGCCAATCCATCGCTGGGTACACACTCACACACTCAAACACACTCTATATGGGGCAATTTTAGAGAACTCAATTAACTTGATCCATGCTTTTGGACTGTGGGAGGAAACCGGAGAACCCGGAGGAAACCCACGCGGACACAGGGAGAACATGGAAACTCCACCCAGATGGGGATTCGAACTGGGAATCCCTAGCACTGAGAGGCGAACGTGCTAACCACTAAGCCACCGTGCCGCCCACTATATATATATATATATATATATATATACATATATATATATATATATATATATATATATATATATATATATATATATATATATATATATATATATATATATCTCAGTTTGTTGTTTACCCAATTTGTGCAGTATGGAACAGCCCTGAATTTCCCTTTGGGATCAATAGATTATCTATACATCTATCTATCTACCTATCTATCAATACCTTAAGGTCCCCATAATGTTTAACAGGTTTCCACACACACACACACACACACACACACACACAGTCATTTGACTGGTTCTGACAGTGTTTTACAAACGCAGTAGCGTTCACAAAGGCACAGATTCAACATGGCAGAAAACTCTTGTGACATTAATCTCACACACAAGCAATTATCACCGTCCCCATCCCGTCTAACACAAATAGCCGTCACCCCCCCCCCCCCCTGTCATTTCAAGGCGATTCACAAGTTAAATAAATAAGAGAAGAGTGCAGACTGAAGAAAAGCTCTATTTTTCCATGTCAGACCTCTGATCTGATCAAACTTGGATGGAGTGCAAATGGTAGCAATTTCAAGTCAAGGTTACATCAGTGTTAATTTCTCTCTCTCTCTTTTCTCTTTACATTACTTTCTATGCCTCTCTCTTGCTCGCTCCTCTCTCCACATTTCTTTCTCCCCATTACACTCACTTTTCCTCGAATGTTTAAAACTCGCATACACATTTAAATCTTATTGTTCTTTTTTATTCTGGGTTGCCAGGGCATCTGAAAACCATCTTAACTTTGATTAAACACAGGCTGGTGGACATTTCAAGTTCAAGTCATTTATTTATATAGCGTACATAACAGTAGATTGTCACAAAGCAGCTTTACTGCAGAGTTAAATGCCCTTTAAACCCCCAAAGAGCAAGCTGATGCGACAGTGGCAAGAAAAAAAATTTAAGGAAGAAACCTTGGGAGGACCGAGGCTCAGTGGGGGACTCGTCCTCATTCAGCGGCCGAGCAGGAACAACAGTGTAGGACAGCCATGTACAGATTGTGAAGGGAAATTAAATGATGACAATCAGACCTCGTGAGATCACGAGCAGCAGGGATAGGATTTATTCACCTCTTCCCAAATCCCTGCTTACGAAGCATGTCACTGTGGATGGAGAAAAACAGGACTTTGGATTATTTCTCTTTTTTATGCTTTATCATTCTGAAAAACAACGATGACACTGGTTTGGTGAAAAAGAAGTGGCTGTCGGATTGAAAATTGATTTCCTTGGATGGTTTAATGATGCACATGTATTTTCCACATGACTCTTTTGTCCTTAAAAACTTTAAAACACACGTTAAAGTGAATCTCACAGCATTTTACAAAGACACTTTCTGAGCGCTTTTATGCTGCACCACCTGCACATGTATAGTGTTTAAAGGGTGAGGAAATAATCAAGCCCTCATATCCAATTTATGATAAAGTGGGATTCATTAGTCAGAACCTCAAGGTAAGATGAGATTTTGATGGTTAAGAAGATTCGCTCCATCTGGACTTGACTTCTTTTATGTTTTCTTTTAGCAGAAGGATTAAAAGAACTCCTTTAAAAAGAAACTTGGTGTATGAGGCCCAGCGACAGGTTTGCCGTCATGGCCTTGAAGCAGCCTCGGTTCGTCCATGAAACTAGTTGGCAACTAGACCAACATTTTGGCTCCAATTATTCTCCATGTTATCAGTTCCACTTACTGATAGCTGGGTCCAGCTTTGAATCCTGATCTGGGTGAAGTTTCCATGTTCTTCCCGTGTTTTTTCTGGTTTCTCTGGTTTCCTCCATAGTCCATTGATTCTCATTCTCCCCTGGATGGGCCCCCATGAATTTACTACACTGACTTTAGGGCATTCGTTGACTTAGTGTTTAGCACGTTCTCCTCTCAGCGCTAGGGATTCCCGGTTCGAATCCCAATCAGGGTGGAGTTTCCATGTTCTCCCCGTGGGTTTCTTCCGGGTTCTCCAGTTTCCTCCCAAAAACATGGATCAAGGTCAATTGAATTCTCCAAATTGCCCACATATACATTGTGTTTTTGTGTGGATTAGCGTCCTGTCCTGGGTGTATCTGCCCAACACCCGAGACGTCCTGTTTGGGCATGGGGAACCCGCCCACGACCCTAGTAGAGGATAAAGCGGTAGATAATGGATGGATGGATGGACTTTAGGGCATTTCGAATCCCGATATGGGTGGAGTTTCCATGTTCTCCCCGTCTCCGTGTGGGTTTCCTCCAGGTTCTCCGGTTTTCTCCCGCAGTCCAAAATCATGGATCAAAGTCAATTGAATTCTCCGAACTGCCCCATATAGAGTGTGTTTGTGTGAGTGAGTGTGTGCCCATCGATAGATAGGCGCACTGTCCTGGGTCTGTCTGCCCAGCGCCCGAAACGTTCTCCCCTGGATGGGCATGGGGAACCCCCCCATGACCCTAATAGAGGATAAATGGAAGACAATGGATGGACTTTAGGGCATAGGTTTAGATTGAACTCAATTGAATTAATTGTAAATAACTCGATCCAAATCAGATGTTTATTGGATGTAAGTTCCAGCAGCATGGCATACTGCGGACGGGTTGAACGTCGTGAATAAGTCGCCGACCACGGCCATTTGCTCTCGTCTCTGAAATTGAAAAAGGCAGAAGACAAACACATGTGCGGTGTGCTGCTGTATGTAAAATGCCGGCGGTTAACTGGCATTCCGTAAAGTTTACCATGCGAAGTCCCCGTGTGCGTTTTAATCAGAACCGACAGACTAATGCAGCAGTGTGTAGCGGGGTCCGTTAAGAGTTTGGTGTACGTACTGAATGCATCTCTTTCTCTCACCTTCCTCAGTGTTTGGTTTTTGGCCCAGCGGTTAATCACACGATGCGCTCCTGTTCTCCACCCACGGCGACACGGCCTGCTGCAGCTTGTCAGGTATTAAGCCATGGGCTGCTGCGCACACACACATGATCTTAATGGTGTTGTGACTGCAGCGTTCTGCCTTGTTGACTTGACCGGGGTTGTTGCACGCTGATGCAGAACGCACATAATTGCTTGAATTGTAAGAACTCAAATACATGATGTTTATCATATGATGGTCACGCAAAAGATTAAAGGGAAATATAAATACTACGGTTTAACCCTGAGAAAATCATATTATTATTATTATTATATACATGTACTAAAACGGGCCCCGAATGAAGACACCAAACACACGATACAGCACAGACTTGCACAATACAACACAACTCTGTCATGTTGATACTTGGTTTGGTTCGGAGTTGAACATCTGGGCAGCATCTGTGGTTATGTAAGCACAGGGCAGAAACACTAGGACAGGGCACCAATCTATCGTTGGGCACTATATGGGGCAATTTATTCATTCATTCATTATCTTCCGCTTTTTCCTATATTAGGGTCGCGGGGGGGTTCCCCATGCCCATCCAGGGGAGAACGTTTCGGACGCTGGGCAGATACACCCAGGACAGGGCGCCAATCTATGGCTGGGCACACACTCACACACACAGACACGCACGCATACACACTCTTTATGGGGCAATTTGGCAAGCTCAATTGACTTGATTCATGTTTTTGGACTGTGGGAGGAAACCGGAGAACCCGGAGGAAACCCATGCAGACATGGGGAGAACATGGAAACTCCACCCAGATGGGGATTCGAACCGGGAATCCCTAGTGCTGAGAGGCGAACGTGCCAACCACTAAGCCACCATGTGGGGCAATTTAGATCAGGCAATTCTCCTTGAATCCATATTTTTGGATTGTGGGCGGAAACCCCAGAACCCGGTGTGAAAACCACATGGACACAGGAAGAACATGGAAACGCCACCCAGATGGGGATTCGAACCGGGAATCCCTAGTGCTGAGAGGCGAACGTGCTAACCACTAAGCCACCGTGTGGGGCAATTTAGATCAGGCAATTCTCTTGAATCCATATTTTTGGATTGTGGGCGGAAACCCCAGAACCCGGTGTGAAAACCACATGGACACAGGAAGAACATGGAAACGCCACCCAGATGGGATTCGAACCTGGATCCCCAGTGCAGAGAGGCGAACATGCCAACCACCAATCCACTGTGCTGCTCTTACGACATTGTCCCTTTTTTTTGGCAGGCTGTGAGGTAGTTTTTGGAAACATAACTGTCCAAACTTCTTTATTGGTTATTTATTTGTAATATCGATGATGGAATATGAAACCAGTCATCAGCTGGGAATCAAGTATTCTGAAATCTGGAATGAAACAGATGATTCATGTAAATCTCCCGTTGTAAATCCATTCAAGCACTTTATTAATCCATAGATAATATACTTTAAATTATACAAAGTCTTAAACGTGTGGACATCCCGGCTTAATCTTGCGTAACGCTGTATATGTTTAACAATGTGAGGAAATGGCAACACAAACCAAACAAACCACTGTAATGTGTTTGTAGCTCACCTAGTAACCAAGCCAAATTCCAAATGTACTCTTAATATCCTCCAGATGAGACCAGCTGTTGAGTAGAACTCACTCTAGTTTTTGAGTACGCTGTGATGTTACAAACTGGAACCTCAGAGTTGAGCGGATGGAGGGTGCGGCTGGCGGAGAAACGATCGCCTGATTAGTTCTCTCCCGTTTAGTACGTTTGGGGCGAGAATACCAAGTGTGTATATGTTCTGCTGAACCTCAGTCTCACTGTCGTCCTGTGACGGTCCTCGGGTTCTGCTGATTAGTTTACATCATTTGCGGCACTTAAGTAAACAGGAGAACAGTCGTTAGCACGGAATGACATCAGAACAACAACAGTATTTAAAATGTGTTTAAATAAACCCGTGCTAATTCATTCGTTAGTCTCATGCTCGTCAAGGGGAGAACATTTCGGATGCTGGGAAGAAGGATTTAGGACCGGGCAACCCCACACACTGTATATAGAGGCAGGTTTTATAGGGGCATTTTAAAGCATCCATCCATCAAAGGATTCCATTGAAGCCTTTACTAGGGTTGTGGTGTGGGGGAGGGGCTTTTAATGCCGAAAAGGGAGAACGTTTTGGGTGCTGGGCAAATACACCCAGGAAAGTGTACTACACACACACTATATATAGGGGCAATTTAGAGCAGCCATCTATCCATTATCTTTTGCTTGATCCTATACTAGGATCACAGGAGTTTCCCCATTCTTTTCAAGAGAAGAACGTTTTGGGCACTGGACAGTGCACACACACACAATATATAGGGGCAATCTATTCATCATCCTTCGCTTAATCCTTTATTAAGGTCATGGGGCAGTTCATGCCCATCAAGGTGAAAAGTTTTCGGGTGCTGGGCATATACCCCCAGGACAGGGTGCCAATCAATTCATTGGGCACACATGCACTATAACTATATCTATATCTATATATATTCATTCATTCATTATCTCCCGCTTTATCCTCTATTAGGGTCGCGGTGGGGTTCCCCATGCCCATCCAGGGGAGAACATTTTGGGCGCCGGGCAGATAGACCCAGGACAGGGCGCCAATCCATCGCTGGGCACACACTCACTCACACAGACACACTCTATATGGGGCAATTTTGAGAATTCAATTGACTTGATCCATGTTTTTGGACTGTGGGAGGAAACCGGAGAACCCGGAGGAAACCCACGCGGACACGGGGAGAACATGGAAACTCCACCCAGATGGGGATTCGAACCGGGAATCCCTAGCGCTGAGAGGCAAACGTGCTGACCACTAAGCCACCATGCCGCCCTATATCTATATATATTTCATTCATTATCTTCTGCTTTATCCTCTATTAGGGTCGTGGGGGGGTTCCCCATGCCCATCCAGGGGAGAACATTTCGGGAGCTGGGCAGATACACCCAGGACAGGACGCCAATCCATCGCTGGGCGCACACTCACTCACACAAACACACTCTATATGGGGCAATTTGACTTGATCCATGTTTTTGGACTGTGGAAGGAAACTGGAGAACCCGGAGGAAACCCACGCGGACACGGGGAGAACATGGAAACACCACCCTATTTTAACAGCATTACTGGTAATTAAAATGCAATGTTTTCCAACATGTTCAATTCTCCATAATAATCCCCTGTGTCCTGTTCTAACACAGAAATGACGTTTACTGCAACGCCGCTCATGTTTAGACTCATGCTCAACCTCCTGAATGCGTCAGTGATCATTCCTTAGAAACACATGTTAAGCATAACCTGGGCTACATGCCCCCTCCCACCCACACACACACACACACACACACACACACACACTCCTGAGGTGATAAAGTTCTAGAAAGTATTTTAGTTTAAAGTCAGGTTCTGGGGCATCTCCACGTCTCAGCCCAGTTCTGTGGTCACAGCTGAAACTGAACCCCGGTGAGAAAACCACCTTTATTATCCTGATATCCAAATGCAAACCACAGGAACGACACTGCTGATTTAAACTGGGTTCTAACTAAAACTGAAGCCTGCGCTGCTTGTTTTATCTCATGTCAAGATTTCCGAGTTTATGATCGGTTTATTACGAGGGCAAACAGAATACAAATTACAGTAACTTTATACTGAAACCCAAAGCAGACCACAGTGATGGTGGGGATTTCTTTTGTATACTGTTCAGCCAGTTTCATACTCTGTCTATATGACAGCTTACATTCTCACATTATCTTCTGCTTCATCCTGTATTAGGGTCACAGGGGAGAAGGTTTCAGGAACTGGGCAGACAGACCCAGGACAGAGTGCCAATCTATTCACTTGGCACACCCACTCACATAAACACACATACTATTTAATATAAGCAATTTAGAGCAGCCAATTCACCTTGAATCCATACTTTTAAACTGTGGTTGAAACCGGAAACCCAAAAAAAACATGGAAAGGTCACCCTAATTTAATAGTATTGATAATTAAAATGTAAAATAGTAAATAAAAAGTGCCAAGCTATCCCTAGGCATGCATACTATTTAGAGCAGCCAAATTACCTTTAATCCAGGTTTTTGGACTGTGGGAGGAAACCTCCACAGACATACCTGACCCCCAGATTGGGATTCAAACCTCTCAGCAGACTATTATGTCATAACTATTGTTAAATAAGGCAAAATAATATTAACTCATTATTTCAACCACTCAGTCCTCTACTGGGGTCATGGGGTGATTTCCCATGTCCATCCAGGGCAGAATTTTTCAAGCACAGGGCAGATACACCCAGGACAGGGCACCAATCTACCCCTGAGTCACGCTCACTCACACAAACACATTGTATATGGGCGATTTAGTAGCCAATTAATAGCCATTTAATACTGAATCGGTGTTTGGACTGGGGGGGGGATCTGGAGAACCCAGAGGAATCCTCATGGACATGGGGAGAACATGCAAACTCCACCCACATCTAGAAGCTTAATAAATAACATTGTGCACAAAGCTGCTAGATCTGGGTGGAGTTTGCATGTTCTCCCTATATCCGTGAGGTTTCCTCTGGGTTCTCCAGATTCCCCCCACAGTCCAAAAACTGATTCAGTATTAATTGGCTACTTGGGGGGGAATCTGGAGAACCCAGAGGAAACCTCGCGGATATAGGGAGAACATGCAAACTCCACCCAGATCTAGCAGCTAAATAAGTAACATTGTGCACAAAGCTGCTAGATCTGGTTGGAGTTTGCATGTTCTCCCTCTGTCCGTGAGGATTCCTCTGGGTTCTCCAGATCCCCCCCCCCCCCCCAAGTAGCCAATTAATACTGAATCAGTTTTTGGACTGTAGGGGGAATCTTCAGAACCCAGAGGAAACCTCACGGATATAGGGAGAACATGCAAACTCCACCCAGATCCAGCAGCTTAATAAATAACATTGTGCACAAAGCTGCTAGATCTGGGTGGAGTTTGCATGTTCTCCCTATATCTGCAGGTTTCCTCTGGGTTCTCCAGATTCCCCCCACAGTCCAAAAACTGATTCAGTATTAATTGGCTACTTGGGGGGGGGGGGGGGAATCTGGAGAACCCAGAGGAAACCTCACGGATATAGGGAGAACATGCAAACTCCACCCAGATCCAGCAGCTTAATAAATAACATTGTGCACAAAGCTGCTCTTGTTAACGGTAGAGAATGTATTCACAGCTTCCCCCCACATTAACCAAACTGCCCTCTCTGACACTCTCGGGGTGAATTAGTGCTCTCGCAGAACTCAGACCACTCCGTAAATCCCGCGTTTAAAAGGCGAGACGTATCGACGTTGGACCCAACAGCTTAATGGCTCTGTTTGCTTTCGGGTCGAGTTAAACTAATTCACCAGGCCAGATATTCGCTCTGTCGGATTCAGACATGTGTGCCGTGTTTGCACAAGTGTTTGCACAAGTGGCACGAGACACGGAGGACGCCGCCGTCATGGACTGATTTGCTCAGAAACGTTCTATACCGTCGCTGTTGTCCTGTGTTTAAAAAAAAAACAAAAATCATTACATGAGGAAATCTGAAATCGCTCCCTGGGTGGAAATAAAGCATGCTCCGGACGGACACCCGTCCCAAAATGATTAGCTCACATGTGGAAGCGTGCTGGAATGTCTGAGAATTAGTGTCTCACCGTGCAAACTCGTCATTTTGCAGGATATTTTAAAACCGATACAGGACCAAAATAAATGTCTACAATCAAGAGCTAATTTGATTTCAACCTCAGAAATGTATTCTTATTATTTTATTTTATTTTTTTTATGTGAAAAATGGGATTTTGTAACTGCGTTTCTTACCGAGTTACAGAGCTGTGTTTGCACAAACCTGCACCGGCAAATACGAGGCGTAGCAATTAGAGCAGAAATCAATAAATACTGTGAACACAGTGAATATAAACACGGGGGAACTGGGTAACAAGGAAAACAAATTCAGCCTCAGCTGTAATTAACCTGGAGTCAGTTCAGCATTTAGGAGTGTTATTACAGTGTTCTCCTCACTGCACTAATTTGACAAATTAAAAAATCTCAGTAAAGGTGGAGTAATGGTCTGGGGAATGTTGACTTTGCACACCCTGCGTTCTCTGATACCTACGTGTGGATGTTTAAACAGTAGTGCTTACCTAAGCGATTCTGCCAGCCAAGTTCTGTCCGTCATGAGAACCGTTTATTCTATGAAAGAAGGAGACTTTTAGCAGAACAACACATGTCACAGTGTCACCGACACAGTGTCACCGACAGCATTTTTGGGGTTGGGTAAAACATATATACATATATTTTTTGTTTATGTACATGAACACACAATTGTGCCATTGTGAACCGCACAATTTGAAATAGCAATCCGCCAAAGTCAGACTGCACCAGGTCTGTGACTGCATCACATTTGTATCAATGTGTGGGATTCGAACCGTGAACCTAATTTGATTCCTTGCTGCCTTAATAATGTTCCTTAAATGGAAATACAGATTAATATAAACAATGAGCTGATTCTCGATGAGTACCAAGTGTGTTGTGGCTGTTTTTTACAGATTGTGTTCTGTAATTTGGCCACTAGATGGCAGTTTTTTTTTTGATTGATTGTTAGAGAAACCCGTATTCCGTTACTTAGCAATCAACGTTCACAGTCGAAATCAGGCTAGATTACATCACAGAAGACCAGAGCTATCCATCCATCCATTAGCTTCTGCTTTATCCTCTGTTAGTGTCGCAGGGGGGGGGATTCCCCATGCCCATCCAGGGGAGAACGTTTCGGGCGCTGGGCAGATACACCTAGGACAGGGCGCCAATCTATCACTGGGCACACACTCACACTCTATATGGGGCAATTTGGTGAATTCAATTGACCTTGATCCATGTTTTTGGACTGTGGGAGGAAACCGGAGAACCCAGAGGAAACCCATGTGGACACGGGGAGGACATGGGAACTCCACCCAGATTGGGATTCGAACCAGGAATCCCTAGTGCTGAGAGGAGAACGTGCTAACCACTAAGCCACCGTGGCACCTGACCAGAGTTATTAACAATTTAATTTTATATTAAGGCATTAATTAATAAAATAGTTTTTTTGTTATCATAGTGTGTTTGAAACCATTTTCTAAAAGTGAAAAGACACTCGAGGTTGTGTATTGTTGTAAATGAATCATGGGAACGGGGTGTAACTGTACACAGCTTCTCATCCGGCCATCTACACCTGTCTAAACTTGCAATGTATTTCAGCAAATAATATTTAATATTTAATAAAATAAATAGATTAAACTGACGCATCTGATATAGTTTGGACTCATAATGTATCTGGACCGAAAAACATGCCACAAAAAAGATTTAGACCGTCCATATTGCAATCATAAAGAGTTCTGCAGAATGACGTTACAACCATAATAATAAATCAGTTCAGCGTACGGATAAATCACAAATGCCCGAGTGCCATCAATATTCATTTACGCTTTATGTCTTCAACATTAGCGACACTTAAGGGACGCAGGGACAGTAAAATATGAGGGTATAAATCTTCATGCAGTGATCTAGCAGCACTTAATTAAACAGCTGCTACTTTGTTTAACCTGAAAAGTCTTTAAGTCTGAAAAATAATAGTGTAATTGTTTCAATCTCGGTTCCTAATTCGGAAAGAACACGAGCTTTCGGGGTTCCGTAGGAAACGGACGGCTTTAAAGCCAAATCCATCAAATTCGTTAGAGATTTCTTTATCACGGCAGTGGCTCCGTACGGGCTGAACGTATCGCTCTGCTGAAATACATGCAGGTATATCCCAGAAAGCGTCCACTGTGGCTGGAGGCCAACTAATTAGAAACACATTTAAAAAGGCCTCCGATAAACCGCGGCTGGGCTTTTTCATCGTTTCTGTTTCTGGCGCCGACCGCGATGTGCGTTTCCCTACGTCGACTCGAAAGCCATTCTGTTGGAATGAAGTGTTCGCGTTTTAATCCGACGACTTGCTGGCAGGAGGAGGGAAGCACGGAGATGGACATTTGATGGCGGAAATCATCGTGCTTATACGTCTCTTTTCAGGCAGCCGAACATCACATGCTCTTGGCTCCGGATCACACCGGTCATCCTCCCCACCTATCCGAGCTAATGAGCGCTAAAGGGGGAAAATCAAGCCTGATCCCTCAGGATTGGCAGCCTGACGCCGGGCCAAGCTTTATCCCGCTCCCTTCCTTCTGAAACGCCGTTCAGCGGCCGTGCATGGAACATATTACACATAATCACGGCCCCAGATGTTGGCTGCATCTATCAATATGTGTGGTTTGATGGAGTCGAGTAAATGCCCAGACAACGGTTTGCCAGTAACAATAGGACTGAGGTGTTTAATGGAGGTTTATTGGTGGAAGAGGAAACGTGAGAGGCCAGACATGCTAAACAAAGCGAAGGCGTAATGAGGAAGGACAGAGGCTTGTTTTAACGTGCCAAACGGGGATCATGCAATGTTAGGCTAATCATACTCCCACAACAGTAAAGAAATCCCTGATAATAAAACAGATTTACAGTGGATCAAGTAAAGAACCTGAGTTTTAATGATTTGAACTGAACGATAAAGGGATCTATTTTGCATAAAGGGCTGACACCCAGTGGTGGCTTAATGGTTGGCATGTTCGCCTCTCAGCGCTAGGGTTCGAATCCCCGTCTGGTTGGAGTTTCCATGTTCTCCCCGTGTCTGTGTGGGATCTCCGGTTTCCTCCCACAGTCCAAAAACATGCATCAAGGTCAATTGAATTCTCCAAATTGCCCCATATAGAGTGTGTCTGTGTGCCCAATGATAGATTGGCACCCTGTCCTGGGTGTATCTGCTCAGTGCCCGAAACGTTCCCTGGATGGGCATGGGGAACCCCCTTCGTGACCCTGGTAGAGGATAAAGTGGAAGATGATGGATGGATGGGCTTACACACAAAGGAATTTGTCACACACACATACACACTGATGGAAGTGAGCACACATGCCAGAGCGGTGGGCAGCCTTGTATATGGCACCTGGATCACTTGGGGTTAGGTGACTTGCCCAAGGGCACTTCATCCATGGTGCTTGATGGGACTGGGATTCAAGGCTGGTTCCTTAACGACAAGCCTACAATTGCCCTGTATGGTGTCCAGAGCCTTACCCAGGGAGGACTCTGGAGAAAACCCACTCAGACACAAGGAAGACCTTTTTTTCACCCCAACCATCAAATCAGAATCGAAATGATTAAATAAGTAAATAAAATAAACCATGAATCAACCTTAAGATTAAGCAAGAGCAAGGCCCTTAACCCTCGTTGCTGAATGGTGGACCCTGTGCACTGACCATTTGGATAAGCGTCTATTTAATGACCTAATGTAATGTACCCATGTCCTGATTGGTCGACTGTATTTTATGAATAAATTGGAGAAAAATGAAGCCTGTTGCTATAAAAGCCGTGGACGTATTCATGTCCCGGAAAGCTGTTTGAGAGACATATCATCATCATCATGCACTGTTTGTGCACAAATTAATGCTCTATTGTGAAAAGTGATGAGTAAGGAAAATCAAAAAGGAAGAGTCGGAAATATTTTCCTAGCCCCACGTCGGTCGGTCGGTCGGTCCATTCACTCATCCATCAATCCATTTGTTCTCTGTAATATTAAGATGCCTTTCCATTTTTCTGACCAAAAACAATAAGGACGGGCCAAGTACAACACCACAGTTTGCCTGGGCCGCATTGAGGCCTTATATTTTACCCCCTGCTCTTTGTAAGGGATTTGGTGCGAACGCAAAGAAGTCTGTAGGGTTTAGATTCTAAAACCTAATTTAAGACCCGAGTGCTACAGATCTAACCTTAGTTCTAATAAAATCAAATGTCGCCTATTAAACAATGGCTTCATTAAAGTTCGGTGCGCTCGAGCCTTCGCGGTAACACGAGCCGAATGTGTTTTGCTATCACGTATCCCACCCTGATTGGCGCCTGGCGGTGAGGTCATTGGCGGTGATCCCTTTGAGAAAATGAACTTGGGCGGAGGGTCGCGCGGGAGAACCGAAAAACTCATACGCCGCTGTCAGTCAAGCGCTTTGAGTTCAGGAAACGGCGAAGCGAAAACAGCAGAGGAGGAAAGAAGGAGGAATTCATAACAAGGCCATCATCTCCTCCAGTGATAATTGGCCGTGCTACATGAAGGGGATTTCAATCCAAATAAACACGCTTCCCCTGGAGCTTTAGCACGGGCAACTTCACCTGAAGGAATTAACCTCCTGGAGCTGGAGCGCGTTCACGTAAACATTCACACATACCTTACTGCCTTCCCACATCCACTCCAGCTCATTATCATCAGCTTTAAACCTTTGCTTTTTATTTAATTCCCATTTTGGTTCTCTATACACTTCTTCTCATACGTTCTCTCATGGCCTGACTATCTACAAACTCCTAACCACAGACCGAGAACTCAGCCGAGGATTCTCCATTTCCTAGTGGCTTAGTGGTCAGCACGTTCTCCTCTCAGCGCTAGGGATTCCCAGTCGAATCCCAATCTGGGTGGAGTGTCCATGTTCTCCCCGTGTCCGTGTGGATTTCCTCCGGGTTCTCCGGTTTCCTCCCACAGTCCAAAAAACATGGATTAAGGTCAATTGGGTTCTCCAAATTGCCCCATATACAGTTTGTGTGACCAGGAATAGATTGCCACCCTGTCCTGGGTGTGTCTGCCCAGCACCTGAAGAGGCATGGGGAACCCCCCCCCCCCCCCCGACCCTAGTAGAGGATAAAGTGTAAGATAATGGATGGATGGGTTCCGGGTCATAGTGGCATCAAGGGCAATGAGAAAGCAGACATTTTAGCAAAGGATGCAAGAAACCAGGAATCACCTCAATATATATGCAGATACACCCAGGACAGGGCGTCAATCTATCGCAGGGCACACACAGAAACTCACTCACAGAAACTCTATATGGGGCAATTTGGACAATTCAATTGACGTTGATCCATGTTTTTAGACTGTGGGTGGAAACCCACGCGGACACGGGGAGAACATTGAAACTCCATCCAGATTGGGATTCGAACTGGGAATGGTTGAAAATATAAAAGAACTGTTTGAAAGGATCCCACCAACTAAAATACTTTACTTTTTTGAAGCCATTCAAATAAAGACAGTGATTTAAGCCAATCTCAAAACTCATCAATGCCATAATAAAACCAATATGCTGCTGAAATGGCACTAAACACAAACAAAACCCTCATGGCCTGCCCTCCATTCCCTCCTTCCCTCCATCCAAACATAAAGCAAGCTGTTTTGTGTGGTAATTGTCTCCATTTGGGCACCTCGAAGCTCCTGCAGTGACACTTTTGACTTAATTCAACCTTTACCCCCTGTGTAAACCCCCTTTCTTGTCTCCCTTTTCAAAGTCATCCCCCCGTCGTCCCACCCGCTCGGTTGATCTCCACTCCAGTCTGCCAGCGGAACGGTAACCAAAACCGCATTGGCCAAATTAAGAGCAGTTTAGTCTGCGCCTATGCCTTGGATCAGGAGACTGTAAACATAATTGCTTTGGTCGTTGAAAACATGAAGCCTAACTATTTTTATCTGTCCTTTTTTAAAATAATGGATTTAGTCAAATCTCGGCCTCCAGAGACCACCGGGCCCCGTGATATCCGAACTGCGCTTAGAAGAGACGGCAATCAAAATACAAGCACACGGCTTCATCAATCACGGGTCACGGTGAGGTTCTGCACGGCCTCTGCTCCAACGGCCCGCAAGGAAAAGTGATGGCGTGCTCCAGGTTCTTATCTGATAAATATTCAGATCTGCATGAACCAATGGCATGCATTACGTAGAATCAGAGGATTTCAGCTTTTTATTGACTGAGCGAATAAAAGACCGCTAGATCAATAAACACAACTTTATTTTTATTGCTTATTCCAAAAATACCTCTATATATTCATTCATTCATTCAATATCTTCCGCTTTATCCTCTATTAGGGTCGCAGGGGGGAGGGGGGGCGGGGTTCCCCATGCCCATCCATGGGGGTACATTTCAGACACTGGGCAGATACACCCAGGACAGGGCACCAATCCAACACACACTCACTCTCACACACTATATGATCCAATTTTGATCATGGGGGCAATTTAGAGCAGCCAATTGTGTGGGAGGAAACCGGAGAACGGCAAGAAAATCCACACGGACACGGGGGGAACGTGGCGACTCCATGCAGATCGGGGTTTGCTGGGCACACACTCACTCACACACACACACTCTACATGGGTCAATTTGGAGAACTCAGTTGACTTGATACGTGTTTTTGGACTGTGGGAGGAAACCGGAGAACTCGGAGGAAACCCACACGGACACGGGGAGAACATAGAAACTCCACCCAGATGCGGATTCGAACCGGGAATCCCTAGCGCTGAGAGGAGAACATGAAACCACTAAGCCACCGTGCCACCATACCTCTATATAGTGAATATGTATTGATTTCATGGTGGTGTAGTGTTGGCATGTTCGCCTCTCAGTGCTGGGGATGTTCTTCCCCTGCCCGCATGGGCTTTTTCCGGGTTCTACTGTTTTCTCCCGCAGTACATTGGATTTAAGGTAAATTGGCTGCTCTAAATTGCCCCTATTTGGTGTGAGTATGGGTGGGGTTCCATATGTACATCCATGGGGGAACATTTCAGACACTGGGCAGATACACCCAGGACAGGGAGCCATCCAACACAGGGCACACACTCACTCTCACACACTATATGATCCAATTTTGATCATGGGGGCAATTTAGAGCAGCCAATTGTGTGGGAGGAAACCAGAAAACGGCGAGAAAATCTACACGGACACGGGGGGAACGTGGCGACTCCATGCAGATTGGGGTTTGAGAGGTGAACGTACTAACCGCTATGCCACAGTGGCGCCGCTTTCAAAAGTTATTATGATTTAATCGATTGAAGGATTTATTAAGAAACTTTTAATAGACTTAAAGTTAAAAATGTTCATCTGAAACAACACAAGGCAGCACGGTGGCTTAGTGGTTGGCATGTTCTCCTCTCAGCACTAGGGATTCCCGGTTCGAATCCCAAATTGGGTGGAGTTTCCATGTTCTCCCAGTGTCTGTGTGGGTTTCCTCCGGGTTCTCTTGTTTCCTCCCACTGTCCAAAAACATGGATCAAGTCAATTGAGTTCTCCAAATTGCCCCATATAGAGTGTGTTTGTGTGAGTGAGTGTGTGCCCAGCCACAGATTGGCGTCCTGTCCTGGGTGTATCTGCCCAGCGCCCGAAACGTTCTCCCCAGGATGGGCATAGGGAACCCCCCCCCCCCCCCCGTGACCCTAATATAGGATAAAGCGGCAGATAATGAATGAAAAACTAAATAATAAAACAACACAATTTTTTAGAAATGGAATGACTGCATGTCAGAACCGTGATAAGGGCGTTGTAGCTCAGTGGTTGGGTGTTGGGTTATCAATCTGAAGGTTGGGGGTTCAAATCCCAGCTCCACTGAAGTTACCAATGTGGGTCCTTGAGCAAGACCCTTAACCCTCATTGCTCCAGGGATGCTGTGATTAACCCTGTGCTCACCTTTTAAGTCCCTTTGGATAAAATCTTCTGCTAAATGACCAAATGCAAATGTAGAACTGCTGAGTCGTCGCTGCCAAAACACTAAAATAGGATTTGAATGAGCACGCAGATTGAATCAGTAATAAATTCTCCACTCTGCTCGTGGTCATCTGTTTTAAAGGACGTTACATGTGATTCCTTTTCCACACGGACTGCAGGAGACGGAGAGCAGAAAGCCTGAACGTGAAGGGCTACAAAGATGATTTACCGACTCAACTCTGCAAGGCCACTGGCTGTCATCCATCCATCCATCTCTGCGCCCATGCCTTCACCTTACTACTTTTGTCTGCCCATTAATTTCTCAAACCCACAGTTTACTCCTGCAGTCCTTTGGTCTGTTGATGGCTCCAGTCCTTGGGTTGATTTATAACAAATAGGATATGAGAAAATCGCATCTCGCATGGTCTTTACATTTATCCAGTCTGCTTTATTCCCTCGTTATTTATTGCAACTTCTTGATCCTGATTTGTTTTTCTGACGACATCGTCGGTCTTTATTTGTCGGCATCAGTTTGTCTTTATGGAAGAAAAGGAATTTAAAAACAACAGAGGGGTGGCACGGTGGCTTAGTGGTTAGCACGTCCTCCTCTCAGTGTTAGGGATTCCTGGTTCGAATCCCAATCTGGTTGGAGTTTCCATGTTCTCCCCGTGTCCACAGTCCAAAAATATGGATCAAGGTCAATTGAATTCTCCAAATTGCCCCATATAGAGTGTGTCTGTGTGAGTGAGTGTGTGCCCAGTGATAGATTGGCGCCCTGTCCTGGGTCTATCTGCCCAGTACCCGAAACGTTCTCCCCTGGATGGGCATGGGGAACCCCCCCACGACCCTAGTAGAGGATAAATCCATCCATCCATCCATTATCTTCCGCTTCATCCTATATCAGGGTCGCGGTGGGGGGGGGTTCCCCATGCCCATCCAAGGGAGAACGTTTCGGGCGCTGGGCAGATACACCAGGACAGGGCGCCAATATATATATATATATGGGGCAATTTGGAGAACTCACTTGACTTGATCCATGTTTTTGGACTGTGGGAGGAAACCGAAGAACCCGGAGGAAACCCACGCAGACACGGGAAGAACATGGAAGCTCCACCCAGATGGGGATTGGAACCGGGAATCCCTAGCGCTGAGAGGAGAACATGCTAACCACTAAGCCACCGTGCTGCCCTAGTACAGGATAAAGCAGAAGATAATGGATGGATGGATGGAATCGTACAGAATCCCAAATAGATCTCATGATCTCCGGTCGCTGTGTGCTGTAGGAATCTCAGATACAGTCCATGATGGGCTTCTGAAGATCATTTGACTTTTAAATGTGTGAATAAATGTTCAGAATGTCTCTTTCTGCACGTGGTTGGTTCATAAAGAGGCCATTGAGTTTGTCCAGCTCACCTCACACTTTCCCAGAGACACCTGCATCACACCACAAATTGGCAGGCAAAGAGTGTTTTAATATACTGCTCCAAGAGGACTGTGTAAATCACTCTTTCAGCAAACTAATACCCCTACATCACGCCCTGGGAGCGCCAAGGGCAGCCAACTGCTCTCACACCCAACACTCATTTAATCACCCAAAAGCCACCACCATGTGCACCGAGCACTAGGAGTACTGCAATAACCCAAAAGTCTGCATGTCAAGCTCCCGCTACAATAAAGACCGGCAGTCGTCTCGGGCATCAAGAGGAATAAGCTAAAATAATTGCAAGTCATGCTTATTATTCATTTTTATTGGTTCTGCTTGAAAAAAAAGGGATTTTGTGGATAAAGGCTTTTTGCGTCACAATGCGAATCTTGACGCATTACGTCGTGTTCCAAACATCACGCGATCGTTACACCACCGCTGTAAACACTATTTTATAATTCTCGTGCTTCATGATGCTGGATCTCATTTGTTAAAATACCTAATTAAATACCTATTTATTTCTGTAAAGTGACTTTGAGTGTTTTGAAAGGCGCTTATAAATAAAATCCATCCATTCATTATCTTCCTCTTTATCCTCTATTAGGGTCGCGGTGGGGTTCCCCATGCCCATCCAGGGGAGAACGTTTCGGGCGTTGGGCAGATTCACCCAGGACAGGACGCCAATTTATCGCTGGGCACACACTCACTCACACAGACACACTCTATATGGGGCAATTTGGAGAATTCAATTCACTTTATCCATGTTTTTGGACTGTGGGAGGAGACCGGAGAACCCGGAGGAAACCCATGCAGACACGGGGAGAACATGGAAACTCCACCCAGATTAGGATTCGAACCGGGAATCCCTAGTGATGAGAGGAGAACGTGCTAAACCACTAAGCCACCGTGCTGCCCGCTTATAAATAAAATCTATTTATTATTATTATTATTATTATTCATTCATTCATTATCTCCCACTTTATCCTCTATTAGGGTCGCGGTGGGGTTCCCCATGCCCATCCAGGGGAGAACGTCTCGGGCGCTGGGCAGATAGACCCAGGACAGGGCGCCAATCCATCACTGGGCACACACTCACTCACACAGACACACTCTATATGGGGCAATTTTGAGAATTCTGTTGACTTGATCCATGTTTTTGGACTGTGGGAGGAAACCGGAGAACCTGGAGGAAACCCACGCAGACACGGGAGAAGATGGAAACTCCACCCAGATGGGGATTCGAACCGGGAATCCCTAGTGCTGAGAGGCGAACGTGCTAACCACTAAGCCACAGTGCCGCCTTATTATTATTATTATTATTATTAATAATAATAAATAACAGACTTTAAACATATATATAGGATATACACCTCGTTTGTGGAGTGTATGAAAAATATTAGTTGTATTTAATATAAATGAATAATTTGAAACCTAAAAATTACAACCTTTTTAAAATGAAATGCTTATTGGATCGTGTTTGAGCAATCTTTAGCTAACAAGCAACCATGCAGCTTGATTTAGGGCATGTCGGTGTGTATGTTATCGTAACAACGAGAAAATTATGACTATATATATTGCCCCATATAGAGTGTGTCTGTGTGAGTGAGTGTGTGCCCAGCGATGGATTGGCGCCCTGTCCTGGGTGTATCTGCCCAGCGCCTGAAACATTCTCCCCTGGATGGGCATGGGGAACCCACCGCGACCCTAATAGAGGATAAAGCGGAAGATAATGAATGAATGAATGATTCGAACTGGGAATCCCTAGCACTGGAGGAGAACATGCTAACCACTAAGCCACCATGCCGCCCTGTAAAAGACATATAACAGAATAAAACGAAACTAATATTGCACATATGATACAGTTTGATATGATATATTCACAAGCAGTGTTGCTATTTCAACCACACGGTGGAAAGCCGTGAGAATAAACCGGTGACGGTGTGAGACAGTAATGAGCATCACGACGCGCCTTTGTGAAGGGTGACGGATCGAACCCTAAGTGGTTGTTCGTTCAAAGGGTTTTAATATTTTACTAAAATTTGAGCCTTTGAACTTTGGGAAAGCGGCTGTCGGGGCGTGGTCCTGTGCTATGAAGTTTTTAAAAGAGCGTTTTTTAATAAAACTGCGTCCATAAGCAATGACCTGCCTCCAGCGTGACTCCAGTGCTGTAATACTTTAGCTGTTTACAGGTGTAGATGGGTTTGGGCTGCATCTATAAGCTTTTAAAAACTTTGTTAAATCAGGCTCCACAGGTCATTAGAGTTCGAATCCAGTTGAACATTAAACATTGCTGTAATTTATGTCCCGATGTACATGCGTACGCTTCTTGAGGCATGTGCTAGTGATTTTAATGGTTAAGAAGATCATATGTTTCAGTGGCCAGGTTCCCAGCGCTGTTCGTGTCCACCAGGAATCTGCGAGTTGATTGGCTCTGATATAAATCTGTTCTGATGAAAAGGAAGCATGTCAGCCTCTGGTTGGTGAGCTGCATTCCATGGTTTCACCCCGAGCTGCCGGTTTCGCTCTGCTCAGGCTGCGATGAGGTTACCGAGCGAACAGTCCCACAGGGGCCGGTGCTGGACCCATGTCCGTTTTCAACGATCCGATTGTTCTTTCGTTACGTTTTTCACGGGCGTGCAACGGCGAGGGATGCGGCGATGTTTCCCTCTGAGGGGTGTAGATCTGATATCGCAGAAACAGGTGCAAACGCACAACTTAAATAATCAGTGTGGATTCCACAGAGCGCGAGTTCATGAGGCTTAAGCTAAACAAATGCTGGACTCGTTCTTTTCGCATTCTACATCTGCAGTTAATTGGTGAGAGGTTCGTGAAAACGCTTCGGAATTGCTTTTAGCAACAGTTGCTCGTAAAATGTGTCTGATCTGCATTCAGGTCGTAATTCCGTCTCTCACATGCGTCTCCTGCGTTCACTGCAAGGGCGGAATTAACATCCACGGGCAAGAAGAGTGGGGTATTACAATTAATGAGGTTGTTGGAGTGGTTTTGAAGGGGTGCCCTGCGCTGATCAGAGTCAGTGGGATTGAAGAACACACACAAGCTGGAGGTGAAATGCGCCAAACTAAGTTTGGAGCAAAAAGAATCATATTCATCAATATTCATAAATCATTCATCAAAGTTCAAATAAAAAGAAACAAAACAGAACAAAGCAGTTACACATTTTCTAATCAGGATAATTCTATAATGTGATTATTGGATTCATACTTCAACTGCAACCAGATTATTTTCCATCCATTCATTATCTTCTGCTTTATCCTCTATTAGGGCTCGGGGGGTGTTCCCCATGCCTATCCAGGGGAGAACGTTTCGGGCGCTGGGCAGAAACACCCAGGACAGGACACCAATCTATCACTGGGCACACACTCGCTCACACAGACACACTATATGGGGCAATTTGAAGAACTCAATTGACTTGATCCATGTTTTTGGACTGTGGGAGGAAACCGGAGAACCCAGAGGAAACTCATGCAGACACGTTGAGAACATGGAAACTCCACCCAGATGGGGATTTGAACCTGGAATCACTAGTGCCATGAGGAGAATGTGCTAAACACTAAGCCACCGTGCCGCCCACCAGGTTATTTTAATGGTTTAATTCCAAACAGGGCAATTCATTAGTTCAAAGGGGCAAATGAGAAGCTGGAACTTTTGTAACACCACCAGGCTCAACCTTATTCAAAATTCGGGTTCTCTGGTTTTCTCCCACAGTCCAAAAACATGGATCATGGTCAATTGAATGCTCCAAATTGCCCCATAGAGTGTGTGTGTGTGTGAGTGAGTGTGTGCCCAGCAATAGATTGGTGCCCTTTTCTAGATGTATCTGCCCAGCGCCCAAAATGTTCTCCCCAGGATGGGCATGGGGAACCCCCCACAACTCTAATAGAGGATAAAACCGAAGAAAATGGATGGATGGATAACTATTAATAAAAATTCTGCATTGTTGCTTTTTATGTTGCAGTTTTATAACGGACAAACAATCCACCACCCAAATGATACCTGTTCTGTGATGCTCCTGACCAAAAGAGAACAGAGAACCAACAGGGGACTAACAAACACAAAGGACACAGATGGACTACAGTCTGTAATTGGAAAACTACAAAGTCCATCTATATGGTAAGTGGAGGAAGGGGCGTGTCCAAACTTTTGACTGGTACTGTGCTATATAATACCTTCACTGACCTATCCATCCGGATTTTAAAAACGACTGTCTCCTTGACAACCCGTTGGCAGTATAAACAGAAGCAGCTTTACGAGCTCAGAACCTGGTGTGTAAAATCATTTTAAAAATAACAAAGTCCCAAACTTCAGCTCCACAATGCTGAATAAAAACTATACTGCTACGTTTAATGACGCAATAAGAATTCCTGGACGTTAGCCAGCTGATGACAGCTCCGATATGCCTGTGATGAATCATGGGGATCATGTTTTACAGGAGCAGAACTGAAATTGAAGTTTTTACATCCAGTGTTATAGCTGCTGGAACTGAAATGGGCTGATCTGACAGATCCAGACTGGCCACCATCTCCACTCAAATGTTCTGATTGAATAGCGTTTCTCTGGCAGAATAGATGGTCCAATGAATCAGGAAATACTGCACGTGCTGTTGGTCGGCTGTTCTAGAGTGTCAGTCAAAAGTTTGGACATGCCCCCTTTATGTTCCATTGTTATTTCCTCCACTTACCATATAGATGGACTTTCCATCCATCCATCCATCCATTATATTCCACTTTATCCTCTACTAGGGTTGCGGGGTGGGGTTGGGGGGTGTTCTCCATGCCCATCCAGCAGAGAACGTTTCGACCAGTTAGGGTGTTGGACTAGCAATCTGAAGGTTGGGGTTCAAGTCCCAGGTCCACTGAAGTTACCAATGTGGGTCCTTGAGCAAGACTCTTAACCCTTATTGCTCCAGGGGGTGCTGTATCCACACTGTGCTCTGACCCCAAACATTAAATTGGAATACTTGTAAATGGCTTTGGAAAAAAGCATCTGCTAAATGACCAAATGGAAACGGCACTGGGCAGATAGACCCAGGACAGGGCACCAATCCATTGTTGGGCATAGATGGACTTTGTAGTTTTCCAATTACAGACTGTCGTCCATCTGTGTTTTTGTTTTTGTTGGTCCCCTGTTGGTTCTCTGTTCTCTATAGGTCAGGATCATCACAGAACAGGTATCATTTGGGTGGTGGATCATGTTCTATACCTACCAAAACAACACAACACCTCCTGTGCATTACGATGACGTCAGAGTTTTGTAATATTACTTAGTAACGTAGGTTTGCATTAACACATTTTGTAGCGAGTGATTCAGAGAGGTGGACAAGCAAATGTATGAAGTACACAGTAAATTATGTGTCGTTTAATTGTTTTAATCCTGAATTTAGAACAGTTTTAGTCAGTTATGATGTCATGCAAATCCACATTTTCTGTTAAAGTTTAACTGTAAATGACTTGAAATGATATACAGTATTATACACTATATGGGGCAATTTGGAGCTGTTAAATTGTCTTGAATCCATGTTTTTGGAATATTTCAGTTCAATATGCTGGGCAGATACACTCAGAACGGGGTGCCAATTCATTACAGGTCACACCCTCACACACATACACAAACCATATAGGGACAATTTAGATAGGGGCAATTTAAACAAGCCAATTCACCTTGTTTTTGGACTGTGGGAGGAAACCGGAGAACCCAGAGGAAGCCCACATGGACATGGGGAGGACATGGAAAGAACATTCATATCTGGATTCCTACGCTCCGCAATGCCGTCCAAATTAAATAATAGAAATTGTCTGATATTCGGACAAGTCCAGGCTTTATTATTATTTACTATTGGCTTCATAAATAATGTTTTCCCTCAGCAACGCGGGATGTGGACGGAGCTTGCTGCTCATCAAGTCACTGGTTCACTGTACAGAACTCTATCATGAGGTCTACAGTATGTATTTGGACTTTCTTGAACCTCAAACCTACCTTTCTTTTAAGAAGCTCACAGACTTGATAAGACATTTTACGAGTCCTATCCCGTTTGACTGGTCTATGTCGAGAAGCCTCATCCAAACGTTTAAAGATGTTCCATTAGATGGCAGTGTGTTGCAGCTAGACGTGTCGAAGATAAACTGCTGGGATGCAGGACAGCAATAGCAGTGACCTCCTCTGGCGCGTCGGTCCTTCAGCAGGATAATGGAATGAATAGTGACATTAATTTGCTTTGCACTAAATCAAAGCACGGAAAAAGCCAAGGGTCCAGCTGGAACGCATCAAACGACAATAACGTGATGCAGACGGCCTCACGGTCGGCACACAGAATTCAGGTTTCATTGCTGTATGTTGCTTTCAGAAAGGTAAAAGAACCCAAACGTTGGATGGAGGTGGTGGAGCGTTGCGTTTTCGCTGTACGTATCGTGGCGTTCTGTTTTCATCGGGCCCAAATGTGACCAGATGGTGGTTTGTGGCTCATTTTGGAAGGTAACCTGATTCTCCATACCTGCTTTCTTTCCCTTTTACAGCACCTAATTCTGCACAGGCCCCAGTGGTCATGCTCTTTTAATCTCTGTCCAATCTTTCTCAAACACGGCTGGCGATTCGATCGGCGCATGTGTTAAATAATTCCATGCGGTCGACCCCCATGATGTCACATCCCGCAGTAATGAATTTGGTTTGGACGCAATCTGGGCCGAGTTCGACATAGACCAAGTTCACATCCCCAGCGTGCAGGTGAGACAAATGGCAAAATGGGAACTTCAAAGATGGAGTAATGGAAAGATAGCGCCGCTGATCTACAGACCCGTAGGTCACGATAAATTCGATCGGACACAAAGCGCCTTGCGGTTCTCCGTGGCCGGGTTCCCTCGTTTTTATTAAAATCTTTCTCTTGTTTAGTTTGTTTCTTGTCTCTAAATTATAGCCGATGTCAGAATGGGGACCGTGAAAGCTTTGATATTTTTATTGGATTTATCAAACCGTCGGTAACAAAATGTGGTTTGTGTTTAGAACCGGACCCACGTCCTGCAAGAACATCAGAGTCCATCGGTACAGAACAGGGCCCTGGAATTTGAAAAGTGTCATTTTGGAACAGCAATACTGTTTGCCACCACAAGAAGGCATGAACACCACGAGCCCATCACAATCAAAACCACAAGGCCTCAGAGAAACACACCAACTGCAATTAACCGACATCAAGATAAAAGAGAACTCAAAAAACTAATTATTCAGTTTAACTGCAAGGCACAATGGATTTATGGCAGAATACAGACCTGCTGGCACTGACGTGTCAAATATGTGATTAATCAAATAACAGATACGTTCTGATACAGACCTTTAAGAACATAACGTTATTAAACTGCTACAGGGTCTCATAATTAAGAAACGTAATTACATTTTAAAACCTAGTTTAGAGAAAAGCTGGCAACTTTAAATTTAATGTATTTCTAATAACTGAAACTGATAACAACTAATTTAATGTATTTCTAATAACTGAAACTGATAATAACTAATTTAATGTATTTCTAATAACTGAAACTAAAGATAACTAATTTAATGTATTTCTAATAACTGAACCTTATAATAACTAATTTAATGTATTTCTAATAATTAAGTTAAGTTATTTATTTATAGAGCGCTTTTTACAACAGTACATTGTCACAAAGCAGCTTTACAGAATGAAAAGCCTTTAAACCCCCAAAGTAATAATCAAACTAATACTAACTAATTTAATGTATTATTGTTTAATGTAATTTAATGGATATATATTTATACGTGTGTGTATGTGTGTGTGTGTATGTGTGTATATATATATATATATATATATATATATATATATATATATATATATATATATAGCCAAGATAAATTGATAAATTGCCTGCCCCTACCTAATTGCCCTTTAATTGTCAGTGTGTGTGTGAATGTGCACAGTGATAGATTGGCTGTCCTGGTTAAAAAGTTTTGTGTAATATAAACTCTCATTTTGTTTGTATGAACCAGCAACTCTGCAGGCTCATGTCTCATCTTTGTCTCATCGTATTTCTCATGAGCAATTTCAGGAAAAACATCTGTGAGAAAGTTGATCTCTGAATGAGACATGAGTGAAAATGACCAAAAAGTCTCCTGAGACACCAGAGATGGACATTTACACTTTTAAACATTTCCCTCAGGGTTAGTTTAATATTATTACTGCCCCCCCCCCCATGTCTGATGTACGGCCTCACCTTGTTAGGTTTGCGAAATGAAAGTCCATGATATAAAACGGGTGACAATTTGTTCCTTCTGGCCACTAAAGTAAGTTCCGATATCCGCTTGATTAATATAAACAGACAAGGAACAGTTTGCGGATATTTTCTTTCTCATTGGAAGATTTCTTTCCACATTCAGAAGGTTGGCCCTTTGACACCGTGGATGTTCTCGCCACCGAGCGTTGAATGGGATGAAGCACGGATCCTCAGATGTTTCCATGCTCATGTAACCTACACCCAAATTACCCCGGATTGCTTCCAGAACCTCCTCTGATTCTGGCCTTGTGAGGACGCCCTGGTACCTGAAATATGCGAGGCCGTGTGATTAAGACCTAAAACCGATCTGCGTGTTTGTTTTAAATACGCTTACTTGGATTCGAGCTTGGATGTGCTAGCGTAATCGCTCGCAGACAGCGCGGCTAACGAGCCGGCACGGTTAAACGCACAAACGCGGTGCCCGTAATGGAGGCTGACGACGAGTGACAGGACACCATTAACCCACTGTATAGTGAGTGGACGTTTGGCTCCTGCCGTCGCTGCGTCTGGTTTCTCAGCCTTTCATGGAAGCCATTACGTGCCCTGCTCGACCCTGACAGAAGGAGAAGGTCAAAGATCAACTCGACCATTAGCGGCCTCATTACGCGGCTTCACTTCACATTTTTATCGATTCAACACAAGCCAGAGAGGGACGGGGAGCTGGACGGAGGGATGAGATGATGAGATGATGAGGGGGTATGATGGAGGCCTGGGTAGCATAAACACATGCTCCAGCATTTCAACCTGCAAGAAGTTTTTACACCAACATAAATAGATAGAGAGCTTTATTGTCATTGTACATGATACAACGAAATTCTGAGTGGTACCTCTTAACGACCGAGAACAATGGACAGAGAAAATCTGTGTATAGAAAAGTGTATAAAATAATAATAATATTATAATATATAATATGAAACACAGATGTATGATAACAGCATCCATTTTACATGGTAGCAGCAACTATATAAGTTATATATTATATATACATTTATTATCTTCCACTTTATCCTCTACTAGGGGCTCAATGGGGTTCCCTATGCCCATCCAGGGGAGAACGTTTCGGGCGCTGGGCAGATACACCCAGGACAGGACGCCAATCTATCACTGGGCACACACTCACTCACACAGACACACTCTATAGGGGGCAATTCGGAGAACTCAATTGACTTGATCCATGTTTTTGGACTGTGGGAGGAAAGCGGAGAACCCGGGGGAAACCCACGCGGACACGGGGAGAACATGGAAACTCCACCCAGATGGGGATTCGAACCAGGAATCCCTAACACTGAGAGGAGAACTTGCTAATATTTAAAACACTCTAACTAATGCAGAATACATGTTTTGTATAATCACTGGGTTTGATGATGAATGAATTGGAATGTCGAATTGTTTAGCGACAGCATTACATGTATTGGAATCAACAGAGCACCACTATATAAACTGCTTTGGCTGTTCTGGTGGGTTCTACTCGGTGCTTAAGACAGGACTCCTCTGTAATCGTCCCTCTGTCTGGTCTCCACACACCAGAATAGCTTGTTGCTATCGGAAGGAAAACCCATAATAACCTTGCTGATCACTTTAATGCACCCCTCTCACCTACGGCTTAAAATCCTTTAAAAAACTGATCTCCGATCAGCCCCAGAGGGACCACAGAGGCTTACGGGCATTAAAGAAGGACTTGAGTGAGATAAACCTGAGACAAAATAACATGACGTGTTCTGGATTCATGGCCATAGATCCTCAGTGGGACAGCTGGACCTAAATCCCAATCGAATTTCTAATTCTGTGCGTGCCACATAAGGGGTTGGGGCAATCCTGATGACACAACGTAAACACGGAGGGGGGTATCCAGCCTGAGGCCAGCGATGTCTCAGTTGACGTGTTTGTATAGGAAGCTGAGAGCGTGTGAGAGCGGCCATGTTGATGCGTGAGGAAGTTTGGAAAAGCACCAGCAATGGCAGTTCAGGGGCAGAGGGTCTCGGGGCAGGAATTACGCCTAATCAAAGGGGTTGTTTCGGATCAAGGAGTCTGTGAGTACGGGTGAGTGACAGCCAGACGTATAAACACGAGGATTTGATAGGATTAGTTGCTGATTCCATAGCACCATTATGGCGGGAAGCCATTTTCCTGATGACTCTGTTCAAATTGATTTGGGTTTTGATGATACGCAGGCGTGTTTTCCATAATGACCACTTTCCCACCTTCTTTCCAGAACGTTCATCGTTCCCAGCCCAAGGGGCAGATGTTTAGATGGATGGTGTGGGTGCGATCCCCTTTGGCCTTCCAAATTGGAATAGGGTTATTGCGTTGGCGCTCGTAGCGTCACACTCGATAAAAGTTCATTATTCTTGACAGTAGGGGGTGAAACTGTGGACCGGGTGGGAGACGACCAACGTAAACACCCGATCCCGAATGTTCCCGCCGAGCGCGATCCCCTTACAGCCGCCTTTCTGATGCGCGTACAAACATGCCACTCGATTATTCCCAAACAATTACAGCCTTTGGAAAGTCGCAGCGAAAGGTCAAGTGCAGGCGTGTTCCAGTAAAACTAGCCAAGGTTATGACAACCCCCCACGTACATGAAACGAGCTGAATTAAAGCAAGCTGCCCACGGCCTCGGCGCAATTGGCCTGGTCCTTAATTTGACCTGCCATCAGGTAGCATTTGTGTCTGCTGGGAGGGGGTAATTGCAGGGGTTTGGCTGATTATCTGACAGCATGGCACAATACAGTAGACTCGGCGAGGCGGAAAACGAGCTGTGATTTAATTAGAGTCGCACTCTTGTGCACTGAATTCAGCCACGCTCTATTAAACACCCCTGGGAAGTGGTTACAGTACAGACCGCATCGCACACAGAATGCCGCCTTCGGCAAAAATAGATCCCCTGTGGTGGCATTCGACTTTCCATTGGTTTCAACGACTGCCTTCTTACTGGAATCTCGATTTCCTGTTACCAGACTGTGGGACTCTGAGATTTACCGTCCTCAGCCATTTAACAAATTATTATGATAAGTTTGGACACGTTTCCATTCTAAATTCCACTTTCTGTAAAGATGGACTTTGTAGTTCTACAATTCCAGCCTGTAGTCCATCTGTTTGTGTTCTACAGTACATACTGTGTACGTCCCCTTTACTCTGTTCTAATGGTCAGGACCCCAATAGTACCACCACAGAGCAGGGATTATTTGGTTGGTGCATTAATATCAATTATGATTCATAATTGTTAATAATTTAAAAAAAACACACACAAAATTTATGGGCAACATGGTGGCACATCCGCCTCTCAGCGTTGGCATCCATGTTCAAATCCCAATTTGGGTGGAATTTTTATGTTTTCCGTGTGTCTGTGTGGGTTCACAAGTTTTCTCTCACAGTCCAAAAACATTTCAAGGTGAATTGGTTGCTCTAAATTGCCCCTATATAGTGTGTGTGTGAGATTGCGTGAGTGCCCATCAATAAATTGGTGCCCTATGCTGGGTTGGATGGATCTGCCAAGCCTAAAACTTTCTCCCCTGGTTGGGCATGGGGAACCTCCCCCCTACCCTAGTAGAGAATTAGGTGGAAGATGAGATGAGCCTCCATCAATGGGGCAACAATTTTAGATTTAGTGATAGACATATATTAGTGGTTAGTGTGGGCGGCACGGTGGCTTTGTGGTTGGCATGTTCTCCTCTCAGCACAAGGGATTCCCAGTTCGAATACCAATCTGGTTGGAGTTTCCATGTTCTCCCTGTGTGGGTGTGGGTTTCCTCCGGGTTCTCCAGTTTCCTCCCACAGTCCAAAAAACAGGGATCAAGGTCAATTGAATTCTCCAAATTGCCCCAAATAAAGTATGTCTGTGTGAGTGAGGGTGTGCCCAGCGATAGATTGGCACCCTGTCCTGGGTGTATCTGCCCAGAGCCCGAAACATTCTCCCCTGGATGGGCATGGGGAACCCCTTCCTCCCCCGCGACCCTAGTAGAGGATAAAGTAGAAGATAATGGATGGATGGATACAGAGCAATTCAGTTAGTAGGTTTCCATTTCATTTCAAACATTTTGGAAAATGTTGCCTCTTCAGCAAAAAGATAATAGGGTGCGATGATCTGATGTTATGGATAAATGACATAATTCTATACTTTAGTTTTAGCAGCTTCTGCTTCAGGTTTTTATTCCAAATGCCACAAGTGTGTTTCTCTCATCATGGAAAATGGTCCAGCATTCCTCGCAGGCGCCTCCACCACAACTCTGATCAAATGGGCTGACTTTGTTATTGGGACCCACTGTGAGTCCAGTGTTTGTTTTTGGGATAATAATACACTATAAAATGTCTCTGGCACATTCCTGATAAGACTGAATAGTTGGCGGGGGGGGGCTGGTTAGCATGTTCTCCTCTCAGCGCTAGGGATTCCCGGTTCGAATCCCAATCTGGGTGGAGTTTCCATGTTCTCCCCATGTCTGCGTGGGTTTCCTCTGGGTGCTTTGGTTTCCACAGTATAAAAACATGGATCAAGTCAATTGAATTCTCCAAATTGCCCCATATAGAGTGTGTCTGTGTGAGTGAGTGTGTGTGTGCCCAGTGATAGATTGGCGCCCTGTCCTCGGTGTATCTGCCCAGCGCCCGAAACGTTGTCCCCTGGATGGGCATGGGGAACCCTACCGCGACCCTAGTAGAGGATAAAGATAATGGATGGATGGATTTTCTGTGGGGTAATGGTCTATGAACTGTGTAGCAGAGGTTTAAATGCAATGCATCAGCACATTGCGAGTCGGCATCCCAATGTAGGCCGAGATCAATGCACCCGACAGGGCCTCTCTGTGCAGGCTGAGGAACGGCAGCCAACCCAACCAATTAGTGCAGATGGTGAATACGAGCAGCTCCATTCTCAGGGTTCTGCTCTCTGCCTCTCAGGCCCCTGCTGTCTTAACACCGCCTGCTATAATTCATGGGCCTGTTCGGTAATACAGGCAGAGATGAAGTTCCCAGCACCTTCAACTGCGCAGCCATATTTCATCACAAACCGGTCGTCCCTCGAGATCTTTTAAACGCCTCGGATTGGCTCGGAATTTCCTCCCCGTTCCTCTTCCTCGGCTACAGATGCATCTTGGGTTAACAGGTAATCAGTTCGCTATTTTTTCGATCACTCTCAGAGCCTCTCTGAGTGAGGCACTAATAGGGCCCCTAAAGACATCACAGAGTAGTTAGAACGAACTGTTCAAGACCCTGAATGGAATAGCAAAATTACCCCACATGATAAAAGGCTTCTTTGAAAACAATCCGCAGCTCTGATAGATGAGGTCGAGCTGAAACGGGCTAGTTAGGGACCCTAATGAGGGAGAAAGTGCTTAATCCCTATGGACTAAGACTAGGGCCTAGAAGAGAGGAAGAACCGACATAATCTTGGACTGGAAATCCCCGGCGGACCGTTTCCACCGTGCTCCACTGCCGCTGGCCTCACTGTTAATTGACTTCAGTTACAGCTGAAGGAGAAAATAAAGTATCAATTGAAGACACTAATTGAGATTTATTTCACGAAACGCTGCCATTTTGCGTTTGTTCTGAGCTCGCCGTTGTCGTCTCTTGTTTTCTTTGGAGGTTCCGTGTGTTTCTCTCGCTTCCAAGCTGTGCTATACAGGGAAGAAAACAACAGCAACACGCACAACCCATACCCCCCCCCCCTCATCACACTCCCACCCTCCCCTCTCACTATGATGAAGGGTGAGAGTCATGAAGGGCCCGGCTCCAGAACCTCTCCCAGGAGTGGGGTATTGGAGTCTTTCTCATCAAAGCATGTAATTCTGCTGTTGGTTTTAGTCGGAGCTGCTGTTGCTGTGGCCAGTGGAGCCGTTCGGCGCGTTCTCCATCGGCTTCGTCCCTGGAGGGCCTTCAATGGCTCGTAAAAAAAAGAAAAAGGAACCTTTCAAATTAATGACTACAGCCTGGGATACATGCAGTTACATAATACCTTATACAAACGGGCACAAATGCGCATGGGGAGCTATAAAGTTTATTGTTCTGTACACAGTATGGTCACCACTCTGCTATTATAGATTTAATTAAAGTAAATTACATTTCTAATTACCACTTCTAAACGTATTACTACATGTCACTGGAACCTTTGGTAACTTTTGGTGTTTTGTGTCTCTTATCTATCTACAGTGTGTATGTGTATATATATATATATATATATATATATATATATATATATATATATATATATATATGTATGTATATGTATATGCATGTATATATATGTATGTATGTATTTATATGTGTGTTTATGTATATATATTCAGTGTATCAATTATGCGTATGCACTCGTCCATTGTTTTTAAGAGCCTAGTACAGTCTGACTTTGGCAGATTGCTATTTCAACAGCATAGTGTGATTTAATTACACAAAAATGATTGTTTACACTGTTTCCAGGAAATGTAGTCGGGGCAATGCATCCAAAGTCTATATATAAAAAGTTTGAAGTTGACATTTAACATACTCTTT
Organism: Corydoras sp. C115; assembly: GCA_019802505.1. Taxonomy (NCBI): domain Eukaryota; kingdom Metazoa; phylum Chordata; class Actinopteri; order Siluriformes; family Callichthyidae; genus Corydoras; species Corydoras sp. C115. Next base: position 2,054,414 of record JAFMOC010000056.1, on the reverse strand, counting down.
TGGACCCTTGTGGTGGTTTTTATACGCTGTACACCCAACATGGAGCAGCTTGTGCTCAGGGAAAACTTAGGTGACGTGGAAGTTATTTCTTTCTTTCTCTCAGTTAGTTGAATCATATTTTCCCTCAAAAAACCAACAAGAAGCAAGCAATTACACGTAAATTAAGTTTTACACTGTTTGTAGAAGACTCCACTGCAAGTCCAGGCCGAGGAGAGGCTAGCTGTTTAATATGCAATGACCTAAGTTTGACGTCTAAGCTTCGTAATGCTTTTTGGAAGCTGGTTCGCTCTGATTGGATGCCATCACACTTCTATAGAACTAAAATGTGTTACATGTGTACTCCAAAAGAACCTGCTCTGCAAAAAAAAAAAAAAAAGCTTGTTTGATCGGTTGCTAGTTAATTTTAACCTTTTCCAACAGGAAAAAGTGATGGTGGATGTGTCATTACACCCGAGGTTAATTCTAAGTAGTACATTAATGACCAGCAAATAATCACCTGCCAAGGTCATGGCACAACATTACTGAGACTCAAACCCAAAAAATGAACAGATGTGTTTTTTCAGACTTCATAACCCGACTCTGGTGGCACGTTTGAGAACGTGATTCATTTGATCGCTCTATTAGTTCTGAACGGCACATTTGCTCACATCAAGTAGAGGAAAGTTGATGTTCCATTTTCCAGCGTTGCATCTGGCCGAATGGAAATTAGCCCCCCGCTTGTTTAATCTCACATTTAGCTTTTGCACATTAAAGGCTAACTATGTACCGGAAAGTAACATGGTCATTGGGTCCTCATCGAACTGTTGGAAAAACAAAGCATTACACGTTGGCAATGAAGCTGCAAGTTGATATGCCAACGCATACATACCTCGAATTGTTTCTCATAACCGCCGCCTGCTTTACAGCCCTGTTTCAAAGCCTCTGCCTGTAAAACCATCATGCACAGTCGCCCTGAATGAAGATGTCTTTGATAGATTTATGACTCGTCTCTAACCAAGCGGGCAGGAAAAAAAGCGCGGTGCTCCAACCCGGCTCACATCATAACTCTGCGAGAGCTGCCAAGCTGGGGCTGGCACGGCCGCCAGAGAAGCTTAAGAATGTCGGCGTGAAGATTTGTCATGTTGAATGCTCAGTGGTGCCTAAGGCTGACTGGCAGAAGTTCACTGCCTGGTTCTATGCAACTGACACTTTTCGAAAATTGCCACAATGCCTTCGATATTCAGAATGTTTCTATTGGTCTGTGATGTTCTGGAATTATTTTCAGAAAACAACAGAAGCGAGTGGACAGTGTTAGTGGTTGACCATCAAAGATTATTAAAGGTAATGGATCTTCCCTAAATCCCTAATACTGACTGAGAATTTATTATATATACACACCATGCTTTACCATATCATAGTTATCATAGTTTTATCATATACCATAGTTTTAGTTAAGCATCCAAAAACAGGAGTGACGAATCAAACAAGGAAACAAAATAGATTTAAATTTATTTATTATTATCATTATTATTATTATTATTATTATTTAAATAATTATTTCTAAAAATCAATAGTTAAGGACAAAGCATATTGCAGGACGATGAGCTTTAAATTTATTTATTAATTTATTTATTATTATTATTATTATTATTATTCATTCATTCATTATCTCCCGCTTTATCCTCTATTAGGGGTTCCCCATGCCCATCCAGGGGAGAACGTCTCGGGCGCTGGGCAGATACACCCAGGACAGGGCGCCAATCCATCGCTGGGCACACACTCACTCACACAAACACACTCTATATGGGGCAATTTTGAGAATTCAATTGACTTGATCCATGTTTTTGGACTGTGGGAGGAAACCGGAGAACCCGGAGGAAACCCACGCAGACACGGGGAGAACATGGAAACTCCACCCAGATGGGGATTCGAACCGGGAATCCCTAGCGCTGAGAGGCGAACGTGCTAACCACTAAGCCACCGTGCCGCATTATTATTATTATTATTATTATTATTATTATTATTATTATTATTATTTAAATAATTATTTCTAAAAATCAATAGTTAAGGACAAAGCGTATTGCAGGACAATGAGCTTTAAATTTATTTATTTATTTATTATTTTTATAATTATTATTATTATATTTTTTTTTATTTAAATAATTATTTGTAAAAATCAATAGTTAAGGACAAATCGTATTGCAGGACGATAAGCTTTTATTTTAGAGACAGTTATTCTGTCTCTTAACACGCCACCTTTTTGCTCCCCTTATTGTCCATGTTATCAGTCCTATCCCAGCAGTGTCACTGAGGTGGAGAAAAGAAAGTACAGCAGCACTGCTGCACTAAAACCCCCTCAGCACATCAATGTCACTGCAGAACTGACAGTAAACAATCCACCACCCAAATGATACCTGTTCTGTGATGCTCCTGACCAATAGGGGGGCGGTAGTACCATCCTATTGGTGACCAATTCAGGTCACCAATAGGATGACCTTAACCAACAAGGGACTAACAAACACAAAGAACACAGATGGGCTACAGTCTATAATTGGAAAACAAAAAGAAAGTCCATCCATATGATAAGTGGAGGAAACGGATGATGGAGCAAGAAGGGGGGCGTGTCCACTGTGTCAACTTTTGACTGGTACTGTATATATATTTAAGGAGTAAATTTGTATATAACGATGCATATCTATGGATGGTGTAGTTCATTCTGCTTAAAGAACACTTCACAAACAAACCAGAGGAAGACGTAGACACCCAGGGGTCATAATGACTATAATTAAACCTGAAGGGTCTTTATCGGTAGTGCTAACTGCCACTCAGACTGTTTAGACCTTCCTGACGACTGGCTGCTATGATTATACCAAGAACCTATCGTTTAGAATAAACCCAAACTCCAACAGCGGTGTGATTTCCATCAGAATGAAACATCTACACCTATTCCCACCGGAACCGTACGACGGAAAGGAAACGCTGCTGAAAAGAGCGATATCCAGAAATCAGAGGCTGAAACGTTAACGTCTCTCGCTTCATTCTTGTCGGTCAATTAAGGTGGAGAAATGGCCGTGGAACAGAAGTCTTGGTCCAGACAAAGGAGGTCAAAGAAATGACTTGTTTATTTCTTTGCTGTGAATAGTGCTGGAGCCACATAGAAAAGGACACAGAGCTGCATTTACAAGCCAACAAAGCCCAAACACGGTGACACCCTCTTCCATTGGGACGAGGTGAACTCCCGTCAAAGGACATGGCCATTCTAGGGTGCAAAGGCTTCCGAAAACTAACTACTTCTTTATGAGAGCGTGTGAAAAACACCACTTTTTTCACCTCTCCCGCAGACAGCATGCTGAGAACCGGCCTTCGTTCTGTTTCCTCAGGAATGTATTGATTCCATCGCTTGGAGCCTGTGCATGTCGGGTCCAAAATATTGCCATTTGTGTGAGACGATGCTTAATGAAGCCATTTTCGGATATAATAGAGGACAGTGCCATAATTAAAGGTCTGAATTTGGGCTTCTGGGATAATTTCTGGAAAGCTTCTATGAAATGGTCATGTTACCTCTTTAGCTGTTTATGGCTGCAGCAGGTAAAGGTTTGGGACTCTATCGCATCTCAGTGTATACCCTGCTAAAGGCACGTCGTGATGCTTATTACCATCTTACACCCCGCCAACAGTCTATTTTTAAGCCTTCGTTTGGTTTGTTTATATAGCTTGTGAATATATCATCCCCCAATGGGCGTGGTCGTCTTAAAATGGCCAAAACTCACTCATAAGGAAATAAGAGAATTAGTACATGACTTTTGTTCCTCCCACAGTCCAAAAACATGGATCGAGGTCAATTGAATTCTCCAAATTGCCCCATATAGAGTGTGTCTCTAGAGTGTGTAGATTGGCGCCCTGTCTTGGGTGTACCCGCCCAGCGCCCGAAACGTTCTCCACTGGATGGGCATGGAGAACCCCCCTGCGTCCCAAGTAATGGCTAAAGTGGAAGATAATGGATGAATGAATGTCGGGCGGTTGGTAGGTTGGAGGACCTTGATAGACGGTGTAACCAGGATGAGAGGAGTAGCTTGAAAATCACAGGCATCAGGTCCTGCAGCACTCTGCCTATAAAAATAGTGTCTTACATACCCTGACTTGTCTTGGACACACACACACACACACACACACACACTTCTCCGTGCCAGACTCCCTCAACCCACACCTGTAACTCAATCACTCAGCAAGATCCAGCCTTGAACTTTTTACGAGACTCCACTCCACAGTTAACTGCCATGTAAAAATAGGACATTTCTTTGCCATTGGTTTTGTCTCCATGTAAGTTCTGTGCTGCCTACACAAACACACCTCCGGCCAGATAGGACCAAGAGAACCTGGTCTAATTGCCCTTTTCTGGCACAGGGCTGGTTAAAGGGGGACCATTAAATGACATTAGTCCACTCTTATTACAGCTGTCGAGTAGCGAGCGGCAGCTGTGAAAGCTGGTACCACTTTGTGCTTCGCTCGGGCAGAACTAGTTTCAGAGTCAGCCAAGATATCTGAAACTGTAATTTAACTAGCAGGTTTAAAAGGCCATATCACGAAAAGTGGAATTTTGTAAGGAGTTTGACAGTTTTATAGGAACATTGTTGAGGATTCAAGGTTCCCACCCCGGTTCAGAAATGGAAACGAAGCAGTTTGGGCCGCTTTCTTTAGATTCCACCGGGTTGTCATGATGCTGCTAAGGAAACATTTACATATAACTGGCTACCAGATGGAGGTTCAACAGAGAAACCCAAGTAGATCTCCAAAATACGTTTCACAGGTTTACTCAATGAAAATAATACAGGAGAATTACTTTGCAACACATAAAATACATGTTTGGGGAACCGTAGTCCATCCATTCATTATCTCCCTCTTTATCCTATATTAGGGTCGCGGGGGGTTCCCCATGCCAATCCAGGGGAGAACGTCTCGGGCGCTGGGCAGATACACCCAGGACAGGGCGCCTATCTATCGCTGGGCAGGAACCGTAGTCCATCTGATTCATTGTTTTGTTACAATATCAGCTGCATACATAATTTAAACCTCTAATAGTTCAATGTATCTGTTTGATATAAATTGTAAATATATTCTGATCAGGGCGGCACTGTGGCTTAGTGGTTTAGCATGTTCGCCTCTCTGCGCTAGGGATTCCCGGTTCGAATCCCAATCTGGCTTGAACCCTGTGTCTGCATGGTTTCCTCAGGGTTCTCCGGTTTTGGCCCACAGTCCAAAAGCATGGATCAAGGTCAATTTCAATTCTCCAAATTGCCCCATATAGAGTGTGTTTGCGTGAGTGAGTGTACCCAGCGATGGATGAGTGTATCTGCCGAGCGCCCGAAACGTTCTCCTGTGGATGACTACTAGGTCCCTAGTAGAGGATAAAGTGGAAGATAATGAATGGATATACTGATCAATGGTTTGGACACGCCCCCTTCCATTGTCTATTTCCTCCACTTATCATATAAATGGACTTACAGACTGGAGTCCATCTGTTTTCTTTAGTCCCCTGTTGGTTCTCTGTTGGTCAGCACAATCACGGAACCGGTATTATTTGGATGGTGTACCCATACAGCACGCCTGGACCAATGAGAGTTAAGGACCTTACTCAAGGTCCCATATTGGTAACTTTGGTAGAGCTGGGATTTGAACCCATAACCTTCAGATTGCCAGCCCAACACCCCAACCACTGAGCAGTTGAAATGAACCATTTGGAAGCGGCCCGCTGCTGGAGGCTTCATCCTCAGTTTCAGGATCCGAATTTGGCTCGCGCTGCACAAGCTGCGCACATGCCATTATTTATCTCCAAGACTTTTCCATGCAGTTCTACATATGTTGCTGGCAGCACAACAAAAACAGCCTGTTTAATTCCGAAGGATAAAGAGAGGTTGGAAAATGGTCATGTAAAAATGAATTATGACTCTACATAAAACCACTCAAGCTTTATAAGTGGCCCTGAGGGGCAAAATACAAGAAATGTGTACGGTATGGACTTTTTAGCACTAACCCATGAGGATGGACAAGAGGGAGACTCTCCAGACAACAGGCGAAGCCAAGAAATTGCATGGTGGAGAACCTTATGGGATCCATACTTATTTTAATTAAGCCAATGTTTTTAATATGAATTCCTTAGAATGATGAAGTTCATTATGAATTAGTGTTATATTTAGAAAACGCACTGTTTTAATCTGCTTGTTCTAGTTCTACTAGAAGTACTGAAGAAATCTTCCTCCCACAAGCCAAAAACATGGATTCAAGGTAAATTGGCTGCACTGAATTGCCGCTATCTAAATTGCCCCATTGTGTGAGTTAGGGAGTGTGTGCCCAGCCATGGATTGGCACCCTGTTCTGGGTGTATCTGCCCATGACCTGACACGTTCTCCCCTGAATAGGGAGGACATGGGGAACTGTATAACCTTTCCCCCCCCACTCAAGACCCTAGTCCCTAGTATAGGCTTAAGCAGAACATAATGAGATGAGAACCTCGCTGTGCTGTAAACCTATTAATTCCAGTTCAACTTTCTCGTCCTCGTCAACTTTGAAGTGTCGCTACTGTTTATCCCTAAAAGATGAGGCGGCTCAACCGTAGGCTGTGTTTTTTTTTTTTTTTTGTGGCGGACTCCTGGGTTCTCGGCGATTCCACGTTGACTCAGCTGAACAGGCATTAATACAAACTGCTGATCGTAATTAGCAGTGGCAATCCATCACGCTCGACTGAATTTCAGTGACCTGAATTAAGTGATGTGGTGCTGAATGAGGCCCTGAGTCTGATTTAATGCCCTTGCCCTTCGTTCCCTGTGGATCACAGCGGCATTCTGAGGTTATCGTTTATTTCTACAGGTTTGATTTAAATAGGGGGCGGCACGGTGGCTTAGTGGTTAGCACGCTCGCCTCTCAGCACTAGGGATTCCCGGTTCGAATCCCCATCTGGGTGGAGGTTCCATGTTCTCCCCGTGTCCGCGTGGGTTTCCTCCGGGTTCTCCGGTTTCCTCCCACAGTCCAAAAACATGGATCAAGTCAATTGAGTTCTCCAAATTGCCCCATATAGAGTGTGTCTGTGTGAGTGAGTGTGTGCCCAGCGATAGATTGGTGCCCTGTCCTGGGTGTATCTGCCCCGTGCCCAAAACGTTCTCCCCTGGATGGGCATGGGGAACCCCCCCGCGACCCTAATATAGGATAAAGTGGAAGATAATGGATGAATGAATGATTTAAATAGTCTGAACTCCTCACTCTGTGTATTTTGGGTTTCTTGGTGATTACAGGATTAATTATACCATTATAGATTGCTCGCCTTCTACTTTTTTCGTTTTGCAAATGGAGTCCAGATAACTATATAATTATAGAACGTTCTGGAAAGACTGAGCATGACATGTTATAGGCAGAAGAAGAATCCGGCTCTGGAAGTGGCCCTCGTGTGTGGAATTGGAAAATGAGGGATATGATGAGAAATATGCAGACAGGCCGACGTCTTTTCAGTAACATCTTAACAATGAAAACTCATTAAACCCAAAGCAGGAGTTATCCACCAGCAACGTCTTCATATAGCGCGCGAACAAAAGACTCCATTAGACCTCAGTGATTGGAAAGATGGTGGATAAACTCTCAACTTTATTCCATAAGTTCCACAATGTGAATACATGCATTATTGAGTACCAGGCAAAAGTTTGGACACACCCACTTTGGCTCCAATTATTGTCCATATTCTCAGTTCCACTTCCAGGAAAGATGGACCTTGTAGTTCTACAACTCCAGACTGTGTGTGTTCTAAAGTACATGCTGTGTACGTCCCCTATACTCTGTTCTAATGGTCAGGACCCCAATAGTACCACCACAGAGCAGGGGTTATTTGGTGGGTGCATTATTCCTATCCCAGCAGTGTCATTGAGGTGGAGAAATGAAACTCCACAGTAACACTGCTGCACTAAAACAGACAATTAACAATCCACCACCCAAATGATACTTGTTCTGTGATGCTCCTGACCAAAAGAGAACAGAGAACACAGATGGACTACAGTCTGTAATTGTAAAAATACAAAGTCCAAATATATGAAAAGTGGAGGAAATCACAATGGAGCAAGAAGACGGTGTAAGCTCCACTCAAATGAGTTAAATAATCAAAATTGATAACTTGGTCTGAAAGCTGATGGCTCTTACTTTTTTTTTTGGAGTTATTAAGGTATGGATTCGAAGGTCCATCCATCCATTCATTATCTTCTGCTTTATCCTCTATTAGGGTCGCGGTGGGGTTCCCTATGTCCATCCAGGGGAGAACGTTTTGGGCAGATAGACCCAGGACAGGGCGCCAATCTATCTCTGGGCACACACTTACTCACCCACACACACTCTATATGGGGCAATTTGGAGAATTCAATTGACCTTGATCCATGTTTTCCCTTTAGTAAAATCCTAAAACAGAAAAATCCCAAAGTTTCCGTTATTCATCCATTCTGATGATTGTGTTCATCCTGGAACGTTCTCCATCCAGATACCTCCTGTATCCGACCCGAACAGCCGAGGGCAGTATAAGCATGGACCTGGCCGTGCGTCTGAGTGAGCAGCTGCTAACATCGAGCTTAAATCAATAACCTCCACTCTGCTTCATCAGTGCAATTCAAAACCTCTTAAGGGATGCTGCCTGAAGGTCCACTGCTAAAGCGATCTGCTCTGACGGCTCACTTCGGTTACGCAGCGTTCAGAAACACACTCACACACTCCATTTTCCTGCCTCCTCTCCCACAAACACACTTGATGGTTCTCTCACGTACACAAACACACCATATAAACAACCCTTCCAACTGGAATGGATCTGCGTTTCCTTATTCAAAAAAAATCATCCAAATACAGTTAAAAGGCCAAGACTTGGTTTGCTTTAAGACTTGTGTGGCGAAACCCTGTTTCCTAAATACTCACAGTAAGTAGTAACCAGACTGTATTAAAAACAGGATTTTACATTAAGGGGATTTAATACAATAGTCATCTGTGGGTTCTCACCTGTTTTTCTGCTCTATGGGCTTTAGATCAATTAATCAAGAGACTAAGTACCATTCCAAACTAATCAATCACACCAATGAATCCAATGAGTAAGTAGGTATCCAGATAGCAAACTGTATACGTCCCCTTTACTCTGTTCTAATGGTCAGAACCCCAATAGTACCACCACAGAGCAGAGATTATTTGGTGGGTGCATTAGTCCTATCCCAGCAGTGTCACTGAGGTGGAGAAATGAAACTCCAGCAGCACTGCTGCACTAAAACCCCCTCACCACATCAGTTTCACTGCAGAACTGACAATAAACAATCCACCACCCAAATGATACCTGTTCTGTGATGCTCCTGACCAACAAAGAACCAACAGGGGACTAACAACAACAAAGAACACAGATGGACTACAGTCTGGAATTATAAAATTACAAAATCCATCTATATGATAAGTGGAGGAAGGTAGTTCCAAATAAAGGTCCTTAAATGTCAGAATGTGAACGGGCCTAACATACAACCCTGGATGAATCTAACCCAAACATAATACAGAATAAAGAGTAGGATGTTAAATCTGGTCATGTTTGCATGATAAGATAAAAATCACTTTGCACACAGACCAGACAGGCTCTTAATCTGAGGGATTAAATGATGATGATTCTGTGATGCTCCTAACCAACAGAGAACAGAGAACCAACAGGGGACGAACAAACACCAAGAACACAGATGGACTACAGTCTGCAAAGTCCATCTATATGGAAAGTGAAGGAAATAAATAATGAAGCCAGAAGGGGGCATGTCCAAACTTTTGACTGACACTGTAGTCTACAATTTACTATATCTAATCAACAATTAATCACTTTCCCCATGTATGCATGGGTTTCCTCCGGGTTTTCTGGTTTCCTCCCACAGTCCAAAAACATGGATCAAGTCAATTAAATTCTCCAAATTGCCCCATGTAGAGTGTGTCTGTGTGAGTGAGTGTGTGCCCAGCGATAGATTGGGGTCCTGTACTGGGTGTATCTGCCCAGCGCCTGAAAAGTTCTCCCCTGGATGGGCATGGGGACCCCCCCCCCCCGTGACACTAATAGAGAATGAAGCGGAAGATAATGGATGGATGGACAATTAATCGTGGATTATACCAACAAGGCTAATTAAAGAATTCATTTGATATATGATGAGGTATTAGTTTTGTTATATGTTATATATTATGTTTATATAATGGTTGATATAACATCAGTAATTGTACTTACAGTAAAGAAACAAATCTAATAGAATGAACAGACTGTGGATTTAAAATAGATTGAAATCAGTTGTTGTTGCTGCATTCAGGCCCGAAAAGACTCTACAGTCATGTTTCCAACAGGTGGCAGGATAGTCCCAGTCCATTCGACCCGTCTGCTCCGATTGTGTAGGTTGACTAAACACAAGCAGCAGTCCTTTTCTAATCCAATAAATGTTTTCTGTAAGTTTTGGATGTTTTGCTTTTTTTAAAAGAAATCCGGACTGACAACGGATTTATAGCTGGGAGAACCTGCTGTTGGTTTTGGTTTCTTATGCGGGGCGTGAGCGGTGCAGCGCTGGCTGAGGCCTCGTGAAGGAAATCAGCTCTCAGTTCTGCAGAAACCTGCACTCATCCATCATACCCATGCCATTTCAGCGCCTGCACCCTGCTGAGACCCAGCACCGGGATAACGAGACAGCAGCAAACCAGATGTGTGCAAGTATGTCCATATAGAACAGGTCTCGTGTGTGTGTGTGTGTGTGTGTGTGTGTGTGTGTGTTTGGGGAAACCCAAAGTCAAGTGATCACTAGAGTACAAGCCCATTGGTGACCACCATCTGGAGTCTCTTGTCCTGTGGACATCACCTGTGGATATCACAGCAGTGCTGATTGAGTTTGCTGAATCAGGGATCTACACAGTCGCAGTGAAGGAGCTTTCTGATTGGCTGTTGGGTTCTTTTTTAGCAGAGACTGGTTCTATTCGGAGAGCAGCACAGTGGTTTAGTGGTTATCACGTTCGCCTCTTAGCACTAGGGATTCCCGGTTCGAATCTCAATCTGGGTGGAGTTTCCATGTTCTCCCCGTGTCCACGTGGGTTTCCTCCGGGTTCTCCGGTTTCCTCCCACAGTCTAAAAACATGGATCAAAGTCAAATAAGTTCTCCAATTTGCCCCATATAGAGTGTGTCTGTGTGAGTGAGTGTGTGCCCAGCGATAGATTGGCACCCTGTCCTGGGTGTATCTGCCCAGCGCCCGAGACGTTCTCCCCTGGATGGGTATGGGGAACCCCACTGCGACCCTAATAGAGGATAAAGCGGGAGATAATGAATGAATGAATGGTTCTATTTGGAGAGCAGCACAGTGGTTTAGCGGTTATCATGTTCGCCTCTCAGCGCTGGGGATCCAGGTTCAAATCCCGATGTGGGTGGTTGCCATGTTTTCCACATGGTTTTCTCTGGGTTCTCAATACAGTCCAAAAACACATCAAATCAAAATGAATGAACTTCTCTAAATCGTAGTGTGTGTTTTTTTTTATGTGTGTGTTTTTATGCCCAGCAATACATTGGCACCCTGTCCTGTGTGTATCCGCCCAGCGTCCGAGCCATTCTCCCTCTGGTTGCACATGGGGAACCCCCACCCCCCCACAACCCTATTATAGGATTAAGCAGAAGATAATGCATGGAGGTATTTGGGTTCTTTTAAAGATATTACAGATATTTATGTCAGCGGTTGTTGTTTTCGCTTTCTTTTTTGCACTCTTTGCATTTTCACTTCCACTACAGACATTCTGGCAGAAATTTGGTTGACCACTCTTCTTGGCAGAACCGATTTGAGTCACCTCAAATATTCAGTTTTCTGGCTGTGCATATGTCTTTTTTTTTATTACGGTGTACATTTTTTATACAATTGAGGTCGGCTTTTGAGGAAGCTCATTCCATCCAGATCGGATGTGTACAGTATCAGCTGCATACATCACTAATAGTCACTAATAGTTTTAAGTTTTAATATATGTATATATATATATATATATATATATATATATATATATATATATATATATATATATATATATCCATCATCTTCCGCTTTATCCTCTATCCTCTACTAGGGTCGCGGGTGGGTTCACCATGCCCATCCAGGGAACGTTTCGGGTGCTGGGCGGATACACCCAGGAATATTAAATGATGCCTAAAACCCAGAATCTCAGAACCACTGTTAGTTAAAAGGTGTTCTAGCTCTACAGGAGGATCCGGTTTGAAGCCTTGGTGCATGTTCTGTATACGTCATGGTGTTGTGAGGTGACAAACACAGATGCAGGTTCTTTCCATTTTCCTTCCCATGCTCTGTGGACGACGGAATGTGCATGAAGAAATGTATTGCGCTCTGATCTCTGCTGGTGCTCAACCTCAAAACGGAGGGAAATTCCATCCTACTGTCCATGACGTTTAATATAATGTTCCATGTCCACATACATTTGACCATATAATACAAATCACCGTGGCTGGCAGCGGCTGCAGCTGCCTCTTTAGCCTTCCTGTCTTTCAGAACTGACATCTTAAAAATGGATTCCGTGTGTGGCCGCAGTGCAGACAGGTGTCAACCAATCCTGAGAATGCAAATGTGTTTAAAACTCATTAAAAGTAAACAGTGAGAACATGACAAAGAGTCCGCCACAGTTTTGTCACTCCGACATGACTAACGCTGTTCCACTGGTCAGAATAACCAATGTTTATCTAAACCAGTGGTTCTCAAACTGTGGTTTCCGGACTTCCATCAGCCGGGGAGTGCTGTCTGGTAGATGTACATATGCCACAGATTTGGTGAATAAATTTGGTTCTGTTGTGGGTTCTCCAAGAACAAAACAGACTCAATTTAGACATATAAATAGACATTATGACAGCAAAGTAGTAAAGTGAGTAGTTCTGTCACCTATGAGCAAAAAGCTCCTGGGTTTGATTTCCTGCTCGAGTGGCCTGGGTTCTGTCTGTGTGGAACTTGCATGTCTTTGTGGAGTTCCTCAAGTTTTTGGGTTGAAGTTTTCCTTTTACACTCTGAATAAACGTTAGTCATATGTATGTTTTCATCACTCACAGACACTTATAAGTTTATATATTTTATCCACCATCCAAATTAACATAGAATAAATTGGGGACTAACAAAACCAAGAACACAGAAGGACTACAGTCTGTAATTGTAAAACTACAAAGTCCATCTATATGATAAGGGAAGAAAATAGACAATGGGTCAAGAAGGGTATGTCCAAATTTTTGACCAGTATTGTATATATTTACACATATATATTTACACTATATATATATATATATATATATATATATATATATATATATATATATATATATATATATGGTGGCACAGTGGCTTAATGGTTAGCACATTTCCGGTTCGAATCCCAATCTGGGTGGAGTTTCCATGATCTGCCTCCGGGTTCTCCGGTTTCCTCCAACAGTCCAAAACCATGGATCAAGGCCAATCAAATTCTCCAAATTGCCCCATATAGAGTGTGTCTGTGCGAGTGTGTGCCCAGCGATAGATTGGCGCCCTGTCCTGGGTGTATCTGCCCAGCGCCCGAAATGTTCTTCCCTGGATGGACATGGGGAACACACCCCCCCCCCCCACTGGCGACTCTAATAGAGGATAAAGCGGAAGATGATGGATGGATGGATAGATGGATGGAATCTTATATTTGTTATGTTTTGCAGAAATAGTGAAGGATTTTATATGGATTTGTTCTGCGATGAAGCAGGACAGGGGAATGTGCTCTGAAAACAGCTTCGGATTTAGACAGAGGTGACAGTAATGGAGATGGAAAGGGAGAATCAAAGATATATATCTGAGGTAAAGTTCGTAAGCGAACAGAATTCACACCACTGCAAAGTTCTGGTCAAAGCAGAGGTGCAGCTTTTATTGAAAACATTTGTCATGCTGAGGAGAATTCCAACAATTTCCAATAAGGTTCCCCTTATACTGCGATATTAAACCCTAAATAAACAAGACAGAGTAAACCAACGCAAACGGAAATTACTTGAGGCTAACATATTGCAAATGCGATTTACGAATACTAATTAATACCATTGATGTCTGGACAAGTGACCAAGGAATTGCTCATTAAATTGGCAGCACCAAACTCAGAGACGGCACGTTATGATTGATCAAATTATTCCCAGAAAACCACACTGGCTCGAGGACATGTGGAACCATCGAGTGTGTTCAACAGAACTCCCTGCCATCCACAGTGCACATGAGCCTGATGAGCCTGCGAGTGGAACACTGATTACATTCGCGTTGGAGTTCACATCCAAGAATGTAGAAGCTCTGAATGTTTTCGCAATGTAATAATAAGAGTTCATTCATATTTTTTCGTTTATCCTAACTACGGTTCCTGGAAGGTTAGATCAGAAACCTAATGCTCACGGTGTTAAAAGCCAAAAAAACTCTGGATAGGTTACTATTGGCAACGGCATCACATGGCAGATGAGGGCATTCATACATATTCAAACATAGGGGCAAATTAGTAACTTTAAGTTAACTGACTGTGGAAGATTCCAAAGGGAATCCATGTAGACACAAGGATAACACCCAGGAACCCGGATTATTCCCCAAGTATGAGGTGTGAGGTCACACTATAAACCACTGTGCTTTTTATTTATATTTATATATATATATATATATATATATATATATATATATATATATATATATATATATATATATATATATGTAGTATGTAGAGAATCGTAAAGTAATTTTAGTCCAAGGAGTGGAGAAATAACTAATAAAGCTGTAACTAATAAAATGGCCATTGCGTGTATATTTTGATTGGTGTACTGTCGCAAGGCAAAAGTCTCTGTGTGTGTGTTTGTGTGTGTGTGTGTGTGTGTGTGTGTGTGTGTCCTATACAAACCCACACTGTTGCTTTGTGTGTCTAAACTTTTAACTGGAACGGTACATTCAAAGTAGAAAACTGCTGCATTGGCTTGACATCTGCTCCGTTTGACCTCGTTCCCCTCCTGTTTATTATGATTACCGTCCCGATATTCACTGGGTGTTTTATTATGTTCTAAGCCTTTTCTTGGTCTTAAAATCTAATTCCCCGTGACTTTTACTGTAGAACTGAATTCGGCGGGAACGCTGTAAACATCTAAATCCTAGTCCTTCATAAAGTGAGTTGAACAGAGTTAGCGTCGCCTGTTATTAATCTTTCTCGCATTCAATATTAAAAAAAAAAAGCCAATTTTCATGGTCCGGAACCATCAACCCACCAACACAATGCAGCGGGAGGAATATAGTTGCTTCAGATCACCTCAGGGGGGTTCTTTATTGTTTCGTTTTCTATCGCCATCCTCTTGCGTTCTTTGGCCTGCGAGAGGAGTGGATATTACAGATTTGCCTCATGGGGTTTTGTTTATGAGATCTGTCACTGAAGTATTAGCACCGCTAGCTGTTAGCCGCTAGCTGGGAGAGCTTGGCTTGCCAGGATATTTTTTTTTTCCACTTAAAAGAAGGATTTTCGGAGTGTGTACTTCGGAGCATCGCAACGCGACCATGACTTTCCACACTGCCCTGCATTCTTCACGTGCTAGCAACAGCGCTCCATGTGGGTCTGTTTTTAATAGCGAGTCATGAGTAAAAGTTAATATCGGTGTCGTGATACTTATAGCTCCCCTGTGTACATGAGTAATGTATCGCTTTGTGGGCCTTCATTGTCTGTTCTGTTTGGTTTGAGTGGACTTTGGAGGGAAATGTGAAACTTTTTAAATAGTATGTGTTTCAATAACATCAATATTGGCAGTGAGAAGAATGCCCCGCCTCCATCCACTCACAAAATAATCGAAATGTTACGTACATGAGGTCATTTTGCAGAAATGACAATAACAATCCAAACAATGTACAAGTACCAACTTGATGGTAGGCATTCAGTCTTGGAGTCATGATTGTGCCTTCTTGACGTATCATCAGTTTCTGGCATCATCATGAAAACTACTGGACACAACCGTCATATTGAGAGCCCAACACCCTAACCACCGGCGTTTGTCATGTTCCCTCACCGGCCAGTTTATCCAAATCGTCCAAACGGCTCGGCAGTTCGGACAGAACCAACCAAAAGTGGATCATCTGCGTCTGCAGAACGACCAGCTGAGCCGCGGCCCCACACAGACACATCTGACCCGCACCGGGCGGACGGCTATTTGAAACTGAGTGGCATTTATGAGAGCACTTCATAAAAGTGTGTCAGCTCATATCCTGCCGGCCGTGCTCCCTTTTGTGACTTTTGGCAGAGCGTGCACGGTAAGGAGGATATAAAAGCAAATGGGTGCTTTAAGGTCGCTGGATAAAGGCAGGGGGAAAATGTGGGTTCCAAAAACGGAGAAAGGGCAGGTCAAGGCCAAGAATTGCATATGGGGTGAAACTGCTACACAGGGAAACGAGAGATGGAATTTCATGTGGAATTCTGTCCCGTGGTCAAAAGATAGATCAATAAAGAAAGAATTATGCTGATCGTAACATCGCTCTCTCTCATTATTTCCCCATGCCCGTCCCGGGGAAACAGTTCAGGCGCTGGGCAGATACAAATACACAATCACACAATCACACACATACACACTATCCATTCATTCATCTATTATTTTTTACTTAATCCTATACAAGTGTCGCAGGAGGGGGGTTCCCCAAGCCCATCCATGGGAAAATAGTTCAGGTGCTGGGCAGATACACCCAGCAGGGTGTCAATCTATCACTGGACACACACACACACACACACACACACACACAAACACACACACACACCATATAGGACTGTGGGAGGAACCTGGACGAAACGCACACAGATATGACGAGATCATGGAAGCCCAGATTGGGATTTGAACCTAGATCCCTAGCACTGTTTTTAGACTAGGGAAGGAAATTGGAGAACCCGTAGAACACCCTCACAGGTATGGTTAGGACATGGAAACCCAGATTGAGATTTGAACCTGTACATACTAACCTCTACACCACTGTGCCGCCAAATACACTATATTTGGGCAATTTAAATTAGTCAATTCACCTTAAATCCATGTTTTTGGACTGGGAGGAAACGGGAGACCCCGTAGAACACCCTCGCAGGTATGACGAGAACATGGATACCCAGATCGGGATTCAAACCTGGATCTCAGAGCTTAGAGGTGTATATCCAAACCACTACACCACTGTGCCACCAAATACACTATATAGGGGCAATTTAAATTAGCCAATTCACCTTAAATCCATGTTTTTGGACTGTGGAAGGAAACGAGAGATATGACGAGATCATGGAAACCATCGGAATTCAAACCTAGAATATTTCCATTTTAAATCGTTATTAGAACGCTTAATGTTCTTTAGTCCGCGTTCTAAAGAGTCTTGCTGACTTGATTAACTGTGTGAGTGAAGCCCTTCCATCTGAGCTGCTCACTTCCACACATTCCTCACACTTAATATCAGGAAAGAATGCTTTTTATCTGCAGACGCACCACATCCTCCTCCCCGCTGTTCTGAAACTGCGCATGCGTGACGAGTCCAGTTGGTGGCGTGATTGCAGGTCTGGCTGCGGGAGCAGATCACTTTCATGCTCAGCGCCAGTCGGCACACGGCCTCTCCAAATCCGTCTCACGTCACCGTTCTGAGTGGCATGCATATTAAAGCAGAGACCGTTCCACTTACTGAACGTTCTACATTTACATTTAATCATTTAGCAGACGCTTTTATCCAAAGCAACTAACAAAGTTATGAAGAAAACCAGCTACACTGTGGAATTATTAAGCAGGTCAATAAATGTCTGGTTTTATTTACAGTATGATTTTAAGGCATCCAAGTAGCCCAAAGAACATCCAACCATCTTCTGCTTTATCCTCTATTAGGGTCGCGGTGGGGTTCCCCATGCCCATCCATGGGAGAACGTCTCGGGCGCTGTCCTGGGTCTGTCTGCCCAGCGCTCGAAACATTCTCCCCTGTATGGGCATGGGGAACCCCCCGCGACCCTAATATAGGATAAAGCGGAAGATGGATGGATGGAAATTGCCCTGTTAGAGTGTGTGAGTGAGTGTATCTGCCCAGATATGTTCTCCCCTGGATGGGCACCCCCAAAAGTCATTACCAATTACCTGTTCTGCATCCTAAGTCTGTCTCCTGTCTACAGCCCCCCCCCCCCCCATGCCCTCACACCACAATGGGGTTGTTGATTGTTGTTTTATATTCAAGCTCTGGTTCTGGATGGTTGATTTGTGCCAATGGTTTATTGAGGTTTAAAGGTTTATTAAGTCTATGGGACCTATTGTGTGATCTGACCGCTGACCAGCCGTCAACCTCGTACCGTGCAGCTTGATTTAGGGCACGTTGGCGTATCTTTGCTATCACAACGATGGAAAAATTAGGCATGCAAAAGACATGTACTAATCCTCTTAATTATTTGTGGGTGTTTTTTGGGCTTAACATATAATAAACCCATTAGCGTGTCACTCGCCATTTTACCTTCACTAGATCCAGGTGGCGCTCTGACTTTGGAAGATGAGGCTCTTTATCTTTACTATACAGATGGGTAGATCCAAAGTGACAGACAGGTAGGTGTCCTTTCCTGAAGGGGGGGTCAGAGTGCACGTTCATACACCGAATAAACGGTGCTCAGATGGGACCAAAGCCACTCGACTCACAACCAGATGGTGTCATCAGCATCAGGCAACCTACAGCAGCAGAACCTAAACACGTTAAAGTGCTCCGTTCCTCAGACCAACTCACAGAAACGGCATGGAGCTCTGAAGTGATGCTCTTCAGGGTTAATGAATTAGGGTTAGGGGCAGGAGCATGGGGCAGGAGCATGGGGCAGGAGCATGGGCAAGGTTATGGGCTTTGGTCGTTCCATTAACTTTCAGGGGACGTTTGATAGAATCCAGATCTCTTATTGCTCTTGGGGGGGATTAGCCGGATTAACACTTTGTGACCCGAACGATGGGAATTAGGGTGAATGTTAGGTCA
This sequence comes from Corydoras sp. C115, assembly GCA_019802505.1. NCBI lineage: Eukaryota > Metazoa > Chordata > Actinopteri > Siluriformes > Callichthyidae > Corydoras > Corydoras sp. C115. The sequence goes on along the minus strand of JAFMOC010000056.1, from coordinate 2,035,427 downwards.
GCGGCAAAGCAGAGACAGGTGCTGGCTTTCCTCCCGCCTCACTCAGGTTTATGTTTCATGTTCGGCTCACGTGGCATCGCTTGAGGAGCAAAACGCTTTAAAGTGAGCCATGGTTTTTAGATGGGGGGTTAATGATGTTTTACTTTTAAACATCTCAAAGTGAAATAAAAATGCTGATTTAGCTTTAACCCTAATGCCCGGTTTCAATCATTTTTAATAATATTTTACAAAGTGCTTAATTCTAGTCATGGTATGGAACCATTTTTTAAAAACTCGTCAAGCTTAACGACATCTATCTTTTTTATATTTAGTCACTATAATAAAGCAGGGGTGGCACGCCCTGTCCTGGGTGTAACTGACGTTCTCTCCTGAATGGGCACGGGGGAACCCCTCCACCAACTTGGCAGAAGATAATGGATGGACAATAAAGCAGTAAGGTATGAGAGGGTGTGCATTATTGTGAATAAATCATAGTAAAGGACAGTTACACCTCTTTCCCGTGATTTATATACATTAAATTACAACCTTAAGTGCATTTTACTGCTTTTATAAAATGGTTACAAACACACTATAATTAAAAAAAACAAGATTTGATACATAAATGATTTTATTAATAGTGTAAATATTAATAAACTTGTCTTCCATGATGTAATCTAGTCCAGTTTTTAAAATAAACACTAATCGCTGAGCAACAGGATCCCGGATTATCCAACTGTCAAAAACTGCCATCTAGTGGCCAAAGTACCAAAGTGGCCAAAGTTTAGCACTCATCAAGAATCGGCTCACTATTTATATTCATTTATATTTTCATTTATGGGACATGATTTAAAATAATGTATTTTAATATTGAAGGCGTGCATTATTGTCACTACAGTAAAGTCACAGCTGGACAAACGGCTCAGCCAATCAGAATTAAGGAGCAAAAAGACCTGGCTTGCACCTCATTGCTTTATTAAAATTGGTGCCCCATTGTTTTAAGATCAAGGTTAAAAACATTAAGACTGAAATATATAATGTATATTTTGTATCTCAACCATCTGAGTGACTCTCAGCGGTGATGTTGTGCTCAGGTTGGGGTTAACGTTGTTTATTCGTGTTCGCTGGTTGTCATTCTCTCCTTCTGTCTAAAAGATTAAACACTTGGCGTTCAGATGTTAAAATATATATCACCTTCAGCTTCAACTCCTCATGGTTTACCCCAAGGTTTAATATTAGGCTTTGTCTCATTTTCACTTTATTCGCTTCCTCTGGGTAAAATCTGAAATATGAGATTTTATATGATTATTTCGCAGACGAGACGCCATGAAAGCTGCTCTGGAGACTGTGGATAGCCCGTCTTTAAATACTCCAACCAAGAGGTTTAAGTTGTAGTTTAGTGAAAATAAGTTCCTCTATTGGCGGCACGGTGGCTTAGTGGTCAGCACGTTCGCCTCTCAGCGCTAGGGATTCCCGGTTCGATTTCCCCATCTGGGTGGAGTTTCCATGTTCTCGCCGTGTCCACGTGGGTTTCCTCCGGGTTCTCCGGTTTCCTCCAGTCCAAAAACTTGGATCAAGTCATTTGAGTTCTACAAATTGCCCTATATAGAGTGTGTTCGTGTGAGTGTGTGCCCAGCGATAGATTGGCGCCCTGTACTTGGTGTATCTGCCCAGCCCCTGAAACGTTCTCCCCTGGATGGGCATGGGGAACCCCACCGCGACCCTAATAAAGGATAAAGCGAAAAATAATGGATGAATATAAGTTCCTCTATTTAAACATCTCACTTTATTATATTCCACTTATTCCTTCACCAGGGGGGAGAACGTTTTGAGCGCTGTGCAGATACATGCAAGATAGGGTGTCAATCTATAGCTGCACACACACACTATATGGGGCAATTTAGAGCAACCAATTTACCTTAAATCCATTTTAGATTAAAACCGTAAAACCCCACCAAAATTGGGATTCGAACGTGGATCTCCAGAGCTGAGAGGTGGACGTGCTAAATACACATATATGTAAAAAACATATAGATTTAAGGTAATTAAAAATAAGTATTAAATGAAATAACCTCCACTCTGAAGACTAGCTTCTTCATAAAATCATTACTGCCAGCTTTAAACCTGTCCTCATGTGAACCTGAAGGCAGTTCGGAAGTTAAGCCTTCATTACATCCCACATATATTATTGTAGCCCCTCTTTATTTGGAAGTCGTCTGTCCTCATGGTCCAGCTTGCATGTTCTCCCAAACCCCTTCCGGGAGAACTCTTACCGGTACCACATGAGGCAACGTCCTATCAGTTATTACATCTCTGCACTGGCTTCAGATCAAATATAGAACTGATATTAAAATCTACTGTTTGTTTTCAAGGCACAACGTGTTCTGCTTCCAAGATCACTGACTGATCTGATGAAGTTTAGACTGCGGGCAGAGAACTTTATTCTATTGAGAAATTCCTATAACCATCACCATCTTAAGACTGAAGCATAACGATGACTGTGCATATTCAGCAGCAGCCCCCAGAGGACGGAACACGGGGTTTAGAGGCTTCTGTTCACATCCAGATGCCTATCCCCATACTCATCCAGGGGAGAACATTTCGGGCGCTGGGCAGATAGACTCAGGACAGGGCGCCAATCTATCGCTGGGCACACACTCACTCACACACACACCATCCACAGAATCACCCTATGCCCATCTAGGGGAAACACTCAATATTGGGCAAACAATATTTTTGAGAATTCAATTGACTTGATCCATGTTTTTGGACTGTGGGAGGAAACCGGAGAACCCGGAGGAAACCCACGCGGACACGGAGAGAACATGGAAACTCCACCCAGATTGGGATTCGAACCGGGAATCCTTAGAACTGAGAGGAGAACGTGCTAACCACTAAACCAGCGTGCCGTCTGGTTGTTCAGTTCCATCCATCCATCCATTATCTTCCGCTTAATCCTTTTATTTATATTAGGGTCGCGGGGGGTGGGGTTCCCCATGCCTATCCAGGGGAGAACATTTCGGGCGCTGGGCAGATACACCCAGGACAGGGCACCAATCCATCCCTGGGCACACACTCACTCACTCACACACACAGAAACACTCTATATGGGGCAATTTGGAGAATTCAATTGACTTGATCCATGTTTTTGGACTGTGGGAGGAAACCGGAGAACCCGGAGGAAACCCACGCGGACACGGGGAGAACATGGAAACTCCACCCAGATTGGGATTCGAACCGGGATTCCCTAGCGCTGAGAGGAGAACGTGCTGACTACTAAGCCACCGTGCCGCCCACTGGATTTTTCCCACGACTCCGCCGCCTCTGTGTGTGAATGCGCTCGTTCTGTACGTTTATCAACCCTGTGACGGACTGGCGACATGTTCTGGTTGTTTTTCCGCCTTCTGCCCAACGAGTGCTGGGCTAGGCTTCGGTACAGCCTGCAACTCTAATTAGAAAAGGCGCCTTAGGAAATTAATGACTTAAACCTGCAGCGTGGGTCACAAATTCTCCGAAGCATTTGGTTCTCCCTACGGTCTGGAGTTTGTTCCATGACTCCTGGCCAAACGAAAAGCAATGGCTTTGGTCAGAAATGACCTACATGAAGAGTCGAGTGTAAATCAACAGCCCAGTTTAGAGGAGGAGGAGCTTAACGTGCTGCAGAATCAAAACCTTATTGACGGACGGGGTAATTAATCAGAATGGAAATGAATGATGACTGAATCATTATTTATATTCCAGAAAACAGTTTTGCATAAAGAACTTAATTAAAATGTGTGGATCATGGGGATCAGTACTGATCTGTGGGTTATATATATTTATAATGAAATGAACAACCGGGCAGCGTGGTGTCTTAGTGGTTGGCATGTTCTCCTCTCAGCACTAGGGATACCAGGTTTGAATCCCAATCTGGATGGAGTTTCCATGTTCTCCCCGTGTCCGCGTGGGTTTCCTCCGGGTTCTCCGGTTTCCTCCCACAGTCCAAAAACATGGGTCAAGTCAATTGAATTCTCCAAATTGCCCTCATTGAGTGTGCCTGTGTGAGTGAGTGTGTGTCTGCGATGGATTGGCGCCCTGTCCTGGGTCTATCTGCCCAGCGCCCAAGACGTTCTCCCCTGGATGGGCATGGGGAACCCCCCCGCGACCCTAATATAGGATAAAGCGGAAGATAATGAATGAATGAATGAATGAATGAATGAACAACCGGGAGGCACGGTGGCTTAGTGGTTAGCATGTTCTCCTCTCAGCACTAGGGATACCAGGTTCGAATCCCAATCTGAGTGGAGTTTCCATGTTCTCCCCATGTCCGTGTGGGTTTCCTCCGGGTTCTCCGGTTTCCTCCCACAGTCCAAAAACATGAATCAAGGTCAATTGAGTTCTCTCAATTGCCCCATATAGAGTGTGTCTGTGTGATTGGCGTCCTGTCCTGAGTGTATCTGCCCAGCCCCAGAAACGTTCTCCCCTGGATGGGCATGGGGAACCCCACCGCGACCCTAATAGAGGATAAAGCGGAAGATAATGAATGGCTGGATGGAAATGAACAACCAGGCAGCACATTGGCTTAGTGGTTAGCATGTTCTCCTCTCAGCACTAGGGATTCCCGGTTCGAATCTCAATCTGGGTGGAGTTTCCAAGTTTTCCGTGTCCGTGTGGGTTTCCTCTGGGTTCTCCGGTTTCCTCCCACAGTCCAAAAACATGGATGAAGTCAATTGAGTTCTCCAAATTGCTCCATATAGAGTGTGTTTGTGTGTGTCCAGCAATATTGATGGGCATAGGGACCCACCCCTGGTTCTAGTAGGGTGTTAAGCAGAAGAATGCAGGATGTTATGACATCATAATGGAGTATCAGGCTGATTTCAGTCTCGCTGTAGATTATACAAGAAGAGACAAAACAGACTGAATCGAAACTCTTTTGTTCTTCATGAATACAGACAGACAGGAAATAAGCACAAACAGAACATCCATCCACCACCTCAACCCTCACCGATCAAGATGTTCCTCATACTGTCTGAATCCCGTAACGCAGCGTTTTCGCTTCATCCTATGCATAGTTTGTAAGTGAAGGCTTCATGGGAACGCTTTTCTATTATGGGATACCACACTGTCACATGCAAACTCGGCTGAAGCTGTTTTATGTGTGGAGATTGGCCTGGTGGCATTTCTGACTCCATCCAGGCGGTTTGGCCCACGAACGAGCGCAGAGGACAGACACTAACACTTAAAGGCTTTGGACGCAATCCTAATTTTCAGTGAAGTGAAGGATGATTAATTCTACTTCTGCTGAACTCTGGGAAATCTGGGCCCTGGCACAGACTCGGTTTTGGGGGTTTTGTGGGTGACTGGGGTGGGGAGGAAAACCACTTCCCCTGCTTGTTAAGCAAGACCATTAAAAGGTAATACACTCTGGCCTTAGTCGAGGCTGTTTGCACGTAATTGCTGGGATCTGTCAGAGGGTGTTTTGGGTTTCTTGCATATTACATCCTTTTCCGTTCCTTTCAGATGGAATTATGAATCGTGTGATGGTCAAGAGATGTCAGTTAGAGTGATTAACCGAAAGAAGCAGCTGAATGCAGCGGTTCACTTTAATATCTCATTTAGAGTTTACTGTTTTTACAGTTTATTTTCTAAAAGCAGCAGCATCTCATTATCTTCTGCTTAATCCTTTACTAGAGTCTCTCGGGGGTGTTTGTGTTTATAGTGTCAGCGTGTGCCCAAGAAGGATTGGCATCCTGTCCTGGGTTCATCTGCCCGAAAGGAGGACCTGGAGAGAAACAGGTAAATTGAGGAACTAGACAATGGAGCCAGAAGAGGCGTGTCCAAACTTTTTAATTGATTTCTTTCTCACTGTCTCTCTCTCTCTGGCGGCACAGTGGCTTAGTGGTTAGCACGTTCGCCTCTCAGCACTAGGGATTCCCGGTTCAAATCCCCATCTGGGTGGAGTTTGCATGTTCTCCCCGTGTCTGCGTGGGTTTCCTCCTGGTTCTCTGGTTTCCTCCCACAGTCCAAAAACATGGATCAAGTCAATTGAATTCTCCAAATTGCCCCATATAGAGTGTGTATGTGTGAGTGAGTGAGTGTGTGCCCAGCGATGGATTGGCACCCTGTCCTGGGTCTATCTGCCCAGCGCCCGAGACGTGTATATATATATATATATATATATAGGGCGGCACAATGGCTTAGTGGTTAGCATGTTCTCCTCTCAGCACAGGGATTCCCGGTTTAAATCCCAATCTGGGTGGGGTTCTCATGTTCTCATCGTGTCCACATGGGTTTCCTCCTGGTTCTCCGGTTTCCTCCCACAGTCCAAAAACATGGATCAAGTCAATTGAATTCTCCAAATTGCCCCATATAGAGTATGTTTGTGTCAAGTCATAGATCGGCGCCCTGTCCCTGTATCTGCCCAACGCCCAAAACTTTCTCCCCTGGATGGCATGGGGAACCCCCAAGCGACCCTAGTAGGGGATAAAGTGGAAGATGATGTATGAGTGTGTGTGTGTATATATATATATATATATATATATATATATATATATATATTTTTTTTTTTTTTTATTATATATGAAAAGTAGAGAAAGAGGTTCAATACCAAAATTGGTAATACTAATCAGTAATTAATGTAATTGTCGATGTAGAGTCACATTGTGTGACTTCTTGCACTAAACCTTCACAATAAATGAATATAAATCAATATAAATTAATATTGGCCGATTTCTTATTGTTTTTTTAAAGCACATTTCGGATAATTAAAGCTGCCAGCTCGTTTCAAATCTGGTTTTCATCTCCAGCCCTTAGTTCCGGGTGGCCTTCACATTAAAGAGTAACAGAGCGAGCTGTGTTAGTCTCAATACAGTATTTAAGAATGAGATCTGTGTCGGCCGGCGGGAAGCATTGACCCCGGGTTCGTCTGAAGGGAAGGTGTGTTTGTGGAAATCGCAAAGAACGATTGACTGTGACGTCCTTAGAAAGTTCCCTCCCCTGATTTCCCCTAAAATGAATTTTTGCCGTGCCACATGGGACGTTCTAAAGACCGCAGTCCTGTCAGGTCAGTTTGAAAAGAAAAGAAAGCTGTCTTTGAAGAAGTAGCAACTGTGTTCCATTGTAATGTGGAACGCGAGGGAGAAGACAGTAACTGTGATGGACACGAACGTGCACTGGCAGAACCACCAGACATACTATATACTGTTCTCCTAGTACAGCTGACCAGGGTTGCTGTGGCCTATCCCAGAGCTTTTATATTTAACAATCAGGGCAATCTCATGAATACATTCAAACCTTGGGGCAACTTCATTCATTTATTCATTATCTTCCGCTTTATCCTATATTAGGGTCGCGGTGGTGTTCCCCATGCCCATCCAGGGGAGAACGTTTTCGGGCGCTAGGCAGATACACCCAGGACAGGGCGCCAATCTATCGCCGGGCACACACTCACTCACACAGACACGCACACATACACACTCTACATGGGGGAATTTGGAGCACTTGAAAAAATTGACTTGATCCAGGTTTTTGGACTGTGGGAGGAAACCGGAGAACCCGGAGGAAACCCACGCAGACACGGGGAGAACATGGAAACTCCACCCTGATGGGGATTCGAACCGGGAATCCCTAGCGCTGAGAGGCAAACGTGCTAACCACTAAGCCACCGTGCCGCCCTTGGGCAACTTAGTAGATCTTATTTTGCACGAGTCGCTCTGCCTAAGTCTATTTTGACACCTTCCACCTTCCAGTTTAAATAGCAATGCTGCATGTGAATATATCTACCCAGACGGGCATGATGGTCTCGAAATAAGATGTGTAAGGTACATTTTTGGCGTACTGCTATCTTGGCGACGAAAAACACAGGTGCACTGCTGACTGTGGACACGCAGCCCATAGCACGTACCAACTGGCAGCTATGCAAACTTTTCCATCAACAACAAACAGAATACAAAATATATCCAACACAAAAGTTCACACTGCATCGTTCAAATAGCAATCTACCAAAGTCAGAGCACTACAGGCTCCTAAAAGGAACGGCAATTGACGCACTAATTGGTGTATTGCATGTTACGCTCAAAACACACCCGTGAATCATGTCACCATGGTGGCAAACACACTGCCACGCCCTAAATCAAGCTGCACGGTGCACGGCTGATGGCTCGTGAAAGATAACTTAAAGAAAACTCTTTATTTAATTTATGTTAACATGTCTTTGCATGGGGCGGCACGGTGGCTTAGTGGTTAGCACGTTCGCCTCTCAGCGCTAGGGATTCCTGGTTCGAATCCCCATTTGGGTGGAGTTTCCATGTTCTCCCCGTGTCCGCGTGGGTTTCCTCCAGGTTCTCCGGTTTCCTCCCACAGTCCAAAAACATGGATCAAGTTAATTGAGTTCTCCAAATTGCCCCATATAGAGTGTGTCTGTGTGAGTGAGTGTGTGCCCAGCGATGGATTGGCGCCCTGTCCTGGGTGTATCTGCCCAGCGCCCGAGACATTCTCCCCTGGATGGGCATGGGGAACCCCACCGTGACCCTAATAGAGGATAAAGAGGGTGATAATGAATGAATGAATGTCTTTGCATGGTCTGCGTGGGTTTCCTCTGGGTTCTTCAGTTTCATCCCACAGTCTAAAATCATGGATTCAAGGGAAATAGGCTGCTCTACATTGCCCCTATATAGTGTATGTGTCTGTGTGTGAGTGAGTGTGTGCCCAGCGATAGATTGGCGCCCTCTTCTGGGTGTTTTTGCCCAGTTTCCAAGACATTCTCCCCAGGATGGGCATGGGGACCTCCCACCCATCCGAATTTAATATATGATTAAGCAAAAATTATTCATTAACACCTTTTATTAACAAGAGAAAGACATTAATTGTATTAAACACTGAAGCTGCAGCATCATAGTCATCGAGGTTCATGATATCTGCTCTTTAGTTGGATGATAGTAAAACTCGATTTGACTTTTGAGGGCGGGGCCGGCACGGTGGCTTAGTGGTCAGCACATTCGCCTCTCAGCGCTGGGGATTCCCGGTTCGAATCCCCATCTGGGTGGAGTTTCCATGTTCTCCCCGTGTCCGCGTGGGTTTCCTCCGGGTTCTCTGGTTTCCTCCCACAGTCCAAACTGGATCAGGCTCAATTGAGTTCTCCAAATTGCCCCATATAGAGTCCAGCGATAGATTGACGCCCTGTCCTGGGTGTATCTGCCCAGCACCCGAAACGTTCTCCCCTAGATGGGCATGGGGAACCCCCCCACAACCCTAATAGAGGATAAAGCGGAAGATACTGGATGGATGGATGGACTTTTGAGGGCTGTTAAGGCTGTACGTCTTAAATAATAAAGACTAAATGCACTGCCAGGTTGACTTCCTCTTCCCTGTACAGCTTTAATTACTGCACTCTGTCTAACATGTCACTTTAAAAGGCTTGTAACTCTCATAGTGGGTCGGAGGAAAACAGCTTATCAGCGTAGGTCCCTGAGGCCGATTTACTGTGCATCTCTGCAGCTTCCTGCTTATCTGCTAAAACTCTGCATGTCATCCGGGATCCCCTGCAAATGTCAGGTCTTTAATCTTTACATTAACCAAACGGATTCGCTCCCAATGCTGCAGTGATGGGCTTGAGGAGTTATTTCTTTAAGCGTCAGTGTGTTAGGATCCTCACACTGCATTATCAAGCGTTACATCATAATGCTGTAGTTACGATAAAAGCATCCAGTGAGCAGAGCAGTGCACGGTAACGCCCTGTTGACGTGGGATAAGAGAAGCGAAGCTAGACGAGTTGGAGCCTTGAGAAAAGCTCCAATAACTCAGATGCTGTATGGTTGAAGAGAGCATTAAAACATCCGAATGTACACGGTGTCTGACTTTGAAAGCTATGGCTCTCTAAAAAGAAACCACGAGGGCATTATTTATTCAGGCAGCATGGTGTTGTGGGGGCTGCTGCATTCACCTCGCAGTGAGCAAGTTGCTGCAGATTTGTAAACTTTAATTGACACATATTTGGTCACATTGCACCGTTAAAATCGGCCAAAGTCAGAGCACACCTAGCTTATAATGAGAATGGCGAGTGACAGCTGATTGGTTAAGTGCAAGCAACAACCAAAACACACCCATGAATCATGTCGTCATGATGGCAAAACTGCACTGACACGCCCTAAATCAAGCTGCCTCATGTGTATATATACAACAATCTTCACAATCTTCAGGGTATATATATATATATAAGGCACGGTGGCTTAGTGGTTAGCACGTTCTCCTCTCAGCGCTAGGGATTCCCGGTTCGAATCCCCATCTGGGTGGAGTTTCCATGTTCTCCCCGCGTCTGCGTGGGTTTCCTCCGGGTTCTCCGGTTTCCTCCCACAGTCCAAAAACAGGGATCAAGTCAATTGAATTCTCAAAATTGCCCCATGTAGAGTGTGTCTGTGTGAGTGAGTGTGTGCCCAGCGATGGATTGGTGCCCTGTCCTGGGTCTATCTTCCCAGCGCCTGAGATGTTCCCCCTGGATGGGCATGGGGAACCCCACCGCGACCCTAATAGAGGATAAAGTGGGAGATATGAATGAATATATATATATATATATATATATATATATATATATATATATATATATATATATATATATGTGTGTGTGTGTGTGTGTGTGTGTATGTATGTTTGTATATATATATATATATATATATATATATTCCCAATCTTCAGAGTTCTGTATATCTATCTATATCTATATATATATATAATCAACAATCTTATATACACCTTTTAAAATAGCACCACATTGCTCTTTGAGTGGCCGGACATCAGTCCTGGCTCCTTTTTGTTAGGCCCTTTTGAGTGGAGTTGGTATGTTCTCCCTGTGTCTTGTAGCTTGATTTCTTTTTTTCTTTTTTTTACTCTCTGCTCTTCAATCGACTGGAAACTTATCCAACGTCTTTCCCTGCCTTTCTCCCCAAGACTGACTGGAAAGACTCCAGCAACACCTGAATCAGACTAAAAATTAGAAAACCATTAAATGAAAATAAACCATTTCATGCAGCAATGTAGTTTCTGCGGTTAGCCTTTAGATAGCCGTCGTCGGTAGCTGCCACCAGAATTAGTGTTGCTACGACGTGCTTCTAATTTAAAAAGGATTTTCCGATGATGGAGATGATGGAAAGTAAAAGAAAAAACAGTTTGATAATAGTCTTCTCATTTTATCTTTTAGGTTCCACAATGTTCCGCACTCAATTCATCAACTTTATTGTACGGCCCTATTTATAGCCGATAGACAGAATTGGAATAGATAAAAGGATTAGTGTGGAATAAAGTCAGCGACTCGAGACAGTCAGCAGAACGTGGATGTAGGTCTAATCCCTGCGCTGTACGTCTGTCCCGCCGCCGTACTGTAGGGCGCGAGCCGCTCGGCTGCTCACCAGCTCGTTGAGAGAGCTGCAGAACTTCCCATGTGTTGTCATTTATAGTCCTATCATGAGTAATAACAGGGGGGGGATTAGAATTTTTGCCTTTTGATCCCATAATCCCCAGTCCTCTTTCTCAGCTCATCAAAATCCTTAAAACTCCGGCAGATTTGAGGCGCATTAGAGGGGAATTGACCCCAGATCCCAAATGCCTGGGCTGAATAGCTTCAAACAACACCAGCTCCTCAGCCCTCCACTGCATCACTCTCACGTTCGACTCACAGTATCTGCTTTCGAACCAAACCACCGTCCTCGCCATCTGTAGCTGTTTGGTTGATTTCACGTCGTAGATTCATCAGAACACGACGCTTAAGTAAACTGCCTGAATGCGGCATTAGGGCGCACGCCGTCGCTTTCAACGCCCTCGTTAATTCTTTAACCAGAGATGTTTGGACGTTGATGAAATCGACCCTTTAGGTGATCGATGGATCGAATCAGTTCGTCATCGGTAGCGGTGGGTCAGCAGCGTGCCGTGTAAACAGTGGGCACAATGCAGACGTACAGACCGGACCACCAGTCCGCGTCCTTCACACTAACACACTGAAGGTTCCACCCACTGGCATGTTTTTAGTGTGAGACGAGGAACTCGGCCCCCTCAGGCTCCGGGGTTTCTGGCAGCTCTCGGCGTCATTGCATCATTGTGCCATCGTGCTGTGGTGTTTGCCAAAGGGGGCATGTTTAATTAAATGTGAAGTGAATAAACATTTGCAGAAAATGGCTTTATTTGACTCCAAATCGCTGGCTGTGTTTACCTTCTTACATCTTTACAGGGTCGACTTTACACAGAGCATGCACCGCGGACAAACAGACTACGCCATAGTTAGCGGTGTTCCTACAGGAAACGTCGACGTTGACGAAGAAATTGCCTCTTAAATTAACAAACTCTGCCGTTTGTACAGGTGGACCCAATAATGATGGTGGACCAGCCGTCATTATATATAACACATTGTTTTTTACTCTGTTCTAATGGTCAGGACCTCAATAGTACCCCCACAGAGCAGGGATTATTGGGTTGGTGTATTAGTCCTATCCCAGCAGTGTCTCTGAGTTGGAGAAATGAAACTCCAGCAGCACTGCTGCACTAAAACCCCCTCACCACATCAGCGTCACTGCAGAACTGACAATAAACAATCCACCACCCAAATGATACCTGTTCTGTGATGCTCCTGACCAACAGAGAACAGAGAACCAACAGGGGACGAACAAACACAGATGGACTACAGTCTGTAATTGTAAAACTACAAAGTCCATCTATATGGTAAGTGGAGGACACAGACAATGGAGCAAGGAAGGGGGCGTGTCCAAACGTTTGACTGGTAATGTTCTTGTGAAATGTTTTTTTTAATCATCATGTCCCTTACAGGACCACCACCTTTGGTTTATTACTATTTGGGTAGTGCATGATTCTCAGCAGCGGCACGGTGGCTTAGTGGTTTGCATGTTCTCCTCTCAGCACTAGGGATTCCCGGTTCGAATCCCCATCTGGGTGGAGTTTCCATGTTCTTCCCGTGTCCACATGGGTTTATTCCGGGTTCTCCGGTTTCCTCCCACTGTCCAAAAACATGGATCAAGTCAATGGAATTTTCCAAATTGCCCCATATAGAGTGTGTCTGTGTGAGTGAGTGTGTGCCCAGCGATAGATTGGCGCCCTGTCCTGGCGCCCGATAAAGCGGAAGATAATGAATGAATGAAAGTTGAACCCATTGGAGGATTAAAGATGCATCATGTGTTATTTTTTCATACTAATTACTTTTAATCACCTGTATGATTATGACCCGAGTCTAAAGAAACCATAAATCTTCTCCCGCTCCAACCTGCTGTATGCATTTACATACATAACTCACACATGACCGGGATGGAAGTGGCCATAACTCCTGCAGACTGTCATTAAAGATGATTTAAGGCCGTACAGTAAATCTGCAGATGAGATGGTGGCTCCGTGCAGGCAGCTGGAGTACATTTAAACCCGTGATGGATGTGTTACGGCGCGTGATGAATCTGCAGACAACAAGGGACGGACAGCGCGAGCGTCAAAACAGAGATTTGGGAACAATCTGGTTCCCACGGGGCCCGTCATTCATCTGATGTTGTCTTCCTTATTAATGCGCCTGTGGGATTAACACCGCGCTGAACGTCACTGTCCTTCCTCCATTTCATCCCCGGCTCATTTTTCTTTCCCACCGACTCCACCACAACACTCGCATCTGAGATGGCAGGGCTTTGCTGGTAACGTGGGGAGGAAGCGAGAGAAACGAGGCAATTTAGCGGGAAAGGAAGTTGGCACGTGTGAGAGCAGTGGAACTAATTAATGAACTCGATTTAGAGAACAAATCCGATCCAAGAGTATTTTTACGCTGCCAGAAAATAGAAGGCCAATAAAAGTCTAGGTGGCCGAACATACACCCTTTTCTTTCTTTTCATCCAGTCCGCCAGTCTCTCTACAGTTTTCACTCCAAGGGCCTGATGCCAAAGAGGGATCTGCTGGTGGTTTGGCTAATGGGTTCCAATACCTTAGGCTTCTAGTCTTTGTCTTTGACTTTAATTGTGAAACCGCTGTTGCTCTTTAGCGTGCGCTGGCACCTATTTTGTGAAGCAGTGAAAAGCCATGGTAGGTGTAAAGGTCACGCAATGCAACTAAATGCAAAGGTCAGCTTTAAAATGGCACCAAACATTTATAGGTTTAAGAACCACGGAGCTCCCTCCAGAGGTGGAGTCTGAAGCAAGTGGCAGGTTGACAGCTGAGGCTTCTTCATTTTTCACCACCATGTAAAGGTTTGCTGGAGAAACATGTGGCAGGGTAGCACCTGAGGCTCCACCCCCTACTTAGTACACCACCAAGTAGAAAGCCTTTGTTGGAACCTGGAGCAAGTGGCAGGTGGAGACTTCTCACCTTTTGTAAAAGTTCTCTGGTAAAACCTGGGACAGGTGACAGGTTAACCTGAGGCTCCTCCTCCTTCTTAGTCCACCACCAAGTAGAAAGCCACTGGTAAAACCTGGGGCAAAAGACAGCTGAGGCTTTTCCTTTTTGTTTTGCTGTGTAAAAATTTTCTGGTGGAACCAGCTGGCAGGTTAACACCTGAGGCTCCTCCTCCTTCTGCCACTTAGTGGAAAGCCTTTGTTGGAACCTGAAGCAATTGTACCACCAAGCAAAGTTTTGTGCCACCAAGTAAAAGTTTTCTGGTGGAACCTGAGGTGCCTTCTCCTCTTTCCACTACCACTGATGGAACCTGGGGCAGGTGGCAGGTTAACACCTGAGGATCCTCCTTATTTCACCACCAAGTAGAAAGCCTTTGGTGGATCCTGGGGAAAGTGGCAAGTTACCACTTAATATATTAATGTGAAAACCTAGTCTACACCCCAAAAATGTTCTGTGGTTGACTTCTGGACTTAAAGTGACGGACAGCAAACGCAGGGAACCAAACGGACTACTGTCTACTAACTGCAGAGCTACAAAGTGCGTCTATATGGTAAGTGGAACTCGTTAACTAATTAAGCAACATTTGCAGGGAAAGGTAGTTGTAGTGAATAATTGTTTGGAAATGTGTGTCTTGACTATAAACCTTGTTAATCTGTAAATCTGCTAATCAAGTTCAAAATAAAACTGAAATTCTTAAAGCTAAATACAGAGTTTGATACCTTATGCTGCAATTTCTGATAAATAAATTAAGCAGCTGTTGAATTTCCGAAGTGTTGAGGGTCTTTAAAAAGGCAAAGTGCAACCAATTAAAGAGAGAGGTGAAGCAACAACATTTAAAAACTCAAAAGGAAAACCAGATTTTGCTGATTTGGCGTTATGCTGGTTTGGTTTTGTGAGTGCTTGTGCTTTAAGCTCGTCACATTGAGGCTGCTTTATGACGCGGATTGCATTTGAACCTTGGAAAAGTTTGGCTTTAGAGGGCCTACCAAGCAGGAAGTGGGACTGAGGGGTGACCTGGAGAACCTGCATGGTCATAAAATCTGCACTGGGCTCCCAAATACCATTGATAGATGAGTGCACTTCATTAAGGGGGAGCGTGTTTTGTTACTTTCTACTCCAAAATGTGACCCGTTTGAAAGCCTGACCTCAGAGAACGGAGTACAGTCGCTTCAGGACATGTGGTGGGGATGCCGAAAAAGCAGGACGTCAATAAAATAAAGAGCAAACCGGAGAAGAAAGTCTGAAGGGACGCAGGAGAGGGTCAGTGGGCCGCAGAATTCGAAGCTGAACTTTGGCTCACTTTTTATGGCAGGAAGTTATTAACCGGGGGCATGTAGCGAACCACGAGTAGAGGTCGTGACCCCAAATCCACCACCAAGCAGGGTACTGCTCTCTCCATGTTACACGGAGCTACCAGAAAGTCAAGAATGTCAAACACTCCACATGCACCCTCTTCACCAGCGCCACATGCTACTGCACATACAATCTTCTTCTGTGTTTGGTATTATGGGCTAAAGGAGTAATATGTGCACCGTAGGGAGCCGGTGTGTCATTACTTTAGTGCACCACGGTAATCTGTTATATATAAATTCCAGCGTTTCAGCACTCCAGATGCCCACACTAAACTTTCCAGCGTTTTTTGGGAGAATCTCGGTCTCCTGTGATGTTTTAGTGACAGTCTCATATTTATTTATAGCTTTCTCTACAGTGGATGTCTAACCTGTAGGTTTGACATTATGAACCCTGCATGAAGCAAGATATTCTATACGACTGCAGTTATAAAATAAAGAAATGGGAATGATTTGCATCATGTTTTTCGCACCCGTAACCAACAGGGCCCTGTCTTCCACTCTATATGTTTAAAATTGCTTATTAATACTTTTACAGGCGGCACGGTGGCTTAGTGGTTAGCATGTTCTCCTCTCTAGGGATTCCTGGTTCGAATCCCCATCTGGGAGGATTTTCCATCTTCGCCCCGTGTCTGCGTGGGTTTCCTCCGGGATCTCCGGTTTCCTCCCACAGTCCAAAAACATGGAACAAGTCAATTGAGTTCTCCAAATTGTCCCATATAGAGTGTGTCTGTATGAGTGAGTGTGTGCCCAGTGATAGATTGGCGCCCTATCCTGGGTGTATCTGCCCAGCGCCCGAAACGTTCTCCCCTGGATGGGCATGGGGAACCCCACCGCGACCCTAATAGAGGATAAAGCGGAAAATAATGGATGGATGAATACTGTTACAGCCCATTCAGTCTTTACTGTAAACCCCAGTTTCAATAGTCATTACTTCTGTATGCCGCGTGTAATACGTTGGTTATTTGAAAGCATTTTATAATAACATTAAATAAATGGTTTTCCACTGGCTTTAAAAGCTACATTTCTCTTGGACGTCCAGTCTGGCTTTTAAAGGCCAAAATAAACTGTAGTGTATAATTTTGTATTAACCAAGACAGAAGCTGAGGGCACAGATGCGCAAATGCACAAGAGGATGGGAATAATAAAGTGTGTGTAGTGTGCAGACAGTTAACAGTTGGTCATTTTCTTCGAAGGCTCATGGCATTTATTTATTACTTTTGCATTGCAGATTGAAACCGTATAAATGATGTGCTTATTTTATTCTTTCGAGCCGTTCTTTTAATAATGCATGACCAGATCTCAAGCAGAAGCAGCCCACATCCGTGTGCTATACAGGGAGCTTGGTGAGACTGGTGTGTGTGTGTGTGTGTGTGTGTGTGTGTGTGTGTGTGTGTGTATGAGAGATTCCTATACAAATCTACACCATTGTGTTGATTACCACAACATTTGACGTACTAACGCAAGATCATCACATCTACATGGTTCGAGCAGCAGCTCCGGTGTTTGGTGGCCAAGAGTGTTCAATGCTACAGTGTACAGAGATTTAATCGATGTGGAAGTTGTTTTTGAGTGTGGGTGTCATATCTCAGTGGTTAGAGTGTTGGACTATCAATATGAAGGTTGTGGGTTCAAATCCCGGGCCCAGAACCTAAAGTTACCAATGTGGTTCCTTGAGCAACCAAGTTGTGATACTTTGTTTTTTCCTCAGTCAGTTAAATACAGGTTCTATTTCCAAAAAAGGGACTTACACCAAGAAACAACCATCCATCCATCCATTATCTTCCGATTTGTCCTATATTAGGGTTGTGGGGGGTTCTCCTTGCCCATCCAGGGGAGAACGTCTCGGGCGCTGGGCGAATACACCCAGCACAGGGCGCCAATCTATTGCTGGACACACTCACTCACACAGACACACTCTATATGGGGCAATTTGGAGAATTCAGTTGACTTGATCCATGTTTTTGGACTGTGGGAGGAAACCGGAGAACCCGGAGGAAACCCACGTGGACATGGGGGGGGGGGGCATGGAAACTCCACCCAGATTGGGATTCGAACCAGGAATCCCTAGTGCTGAGAGGAGAACGTGCAAACCACTAATCCACCATGCCGCCCAAGAACCAACCATCCATCTATCCATTATTTTTTGCTTTATCCTATATTAGGGTCGTGGGGGGGGGGGGGGGTTTCCCCTTGCCCTTCCAGGGGAGAACATCTCTGGCGCTGGGCAAATACCTCCAGGACAGGGTGCCAATCTATCACTGGGCACACACACACACTCTATATGGGGCAATTTGGAGAATTCAATTGACTTGATCCATGTTTTTGGACTGTGGGAGGAAGCCGGAGAACCCAGAGGAAACCCACGCGGACACAGAGAGAACATGGAAACTCCACTCAGATGGGGATCCGAACCGGGAATCCCTAGTGCTGAGAGGAGAACATGCTAACCACTAAGCCGCCCAAGAAACAACCAATTACGCGCAAATTAACGTTTATGCCGTTTTGCCGAAATTGCAATCACAAAGGCAGGCCAGAGTAGAGGCCAGTGTGTGAATAAAACTGGACGACACCAGCAGTGTTTAAGATTGGAGTTTGGCGAGTTCGCCGCTTATTGTCACAGCTGGATAAATCTGAACCTGGACACAACTGGACGTGAGGAAGAGTAACATGAGACGACGAGGCGACTGGAGCACTTTGAGATCTTGGCTGAATAAACTCGATGGAACGGAGGACGGTTCACACAGTTTCATAAGCCGAGGTTGAAAATCGAGTAAAATTTATTAGATTGTGATATTTAATATGCTAGTAATATAAATACATGTCGATTTTTGTAGCCGTTTTATATCATCATCATCATCATCATCAATGTCACGGCTCTTAAGTGGGCTTTAAAAACACACAAAGCATCTCATTCAGATAAATCCGAGACTCAAAGCGAATAAAACGTCCGTGTGTACGTTATGAGATTCCCCATTGCAACAATCTTGTTAGGCGTGACACGATGGTGATTGAATCTCCATCGAGGCCTATCTCTCCATCTCTGTTGGCTTTGAAGTCCGTGAACCAGTCCAAACCATTAAAGCATCAGAGTGAGCGCTGTTTCCTGGAGTCAGCACCCAAACCCAAACACTCAAGCTCTTTACTTTGGCAGGGGGCACCGAAATAAAATTTCAAACTCAAATATCATTTTTCACAACTCTGCTGAGAACCATGAGCAGCTTTCCATCAGTTCAGAGGTGGCCTTTTTGTGTCAGCAAGTGTGTGTGTGTGTGTGTGTGTGTGTGTGTGTGTGTGTGTCAGTCAGTCAGTGAGTGAGAATCCCTATGTGGCCCTCTGATGGGAAACCATCATTGCTGATGTGGAATGTTATTGATGTTAAAGGCAGGTGGGCTGATGAGGTGTGTGTGTGTGTGTGTGTGTGTTGTAATCATCCAAGCCAGAGTACTCTGAACCTCTCTCCTACTTCTATTTCTCTTTCCACAACTTCCTTTCTCGCACCGGCCCTAATCTTATCCGATCAATTCCTGCTCCATCAATCTCCGCATTATTCTAAGGCATTAGAATTTAATTCAGTCACACATTACAAAAGACGAGCTCGGCTTTCAGCTCCGATGAGGATCTCACCATTTGCTGCCTCACCGAGCACGGCAGCCTGCTAACCCCACTCACTCCACACATCCCACTCCACGCCACAGTGACAGCGCCGACGCCGAGACGGAAAAAACACAGTTAATACAGAAGTTAACTTTACATTTTCTTCCCCTTTATTTAAATATTTTCCTGCTTTATCCAAATGTATTTGATTATCTGAAGTCTGGTGCACGGTGGCTTAGTGGTTAGCACGTTCTCCTCTCAGCGCTAGGGATTCCCGGTTCGAATCCCCATCTGGGTGGAGTTTCCATGTTCTCCCCGTGTCCGTGTGGGTTTCCTCCGGGTTCTCCGGTTTCCTCCCACAGTCCAAAAACATGGATCAAGTCATTTGAGTTCTCCAAATTGCCCCATATTCAGTGTGTCTGTGTGAGTGAGGGTGTGCCTGCCTCAGTGGGAATCCATGATTCCAAATAGAGAAGGCGGAGCCTTCAGAAGGCAGAGGTTGTGCTCTGGTTAATTTTTGAGAGAAACCCTTAAATCTATGTAGAAATAAAAGTACAATGTTTGTCAATTATTATGTTTTTAGATAAAAGTCAGTGTTTATTGAAGGAAAATTCCCAAAGTGTGTAATGTTTACAGAACTCTGTAACAGTCTGTGCAGATTCGGTTGATTTTTATTATAACCCGTCATTTATCAGAAACATATTTAATATGGACGCTTCCTGCCAGCTTTGTGTAAATCCTATTTTTGTCTCCGTTGTCTTAACAAAACATAAAACAACAAATAAAATCTGACCTTCTTCTGTGACAGATTTAGAGCCAGTTAAATTTTAGTTTGCAAGATGTCATTTCAGTGAATAAACAGTAATAAAAAGTGCTGACATTTGGTTCCTGTTAAATGATGTGCATGTCTCTATAGTTTTGTCCATATTGTAAACAGTTACGGGATCTGTCCTAATTCTATTGTCCATATAGTGCACTTGTATTTGTATTTCTGCATATGAACAGTTAAAGGGTGTGTCTCAATACTTTTGTCCGTAGTGTATTATAACAAACCTGAATCCAGCTGTCAGCTGCTGTTGAATTTGTTGTGTACTTTTGCCCATGTAATATCCATCCATTATCTTCCGCTTTATCCTCTATTTGGGTCGCGGTGGGGTTCCCCATGCTCATTCAGGGAAGAACGTCTCGGGCGCTGGGCAGATACACCCAGGACAGGGTGCCAATCCATCGCTGGGCACACACACACACACACACACACACACACACACTATATGGGGCAATTTGGAGAACTCATTTGACTTGATCCATGTTTTTGGACTGTGGGAGGAAACCGGAGAACCCAGAGGAAACCCATGTGGACACGGGGAGAACATGGAAACTCCACCCAGATTGGGAATCGAACTGGTAATCCCTAGTGCTGAGAGGAGAACATGCTAACCACTAAGCCACCGTGCCGCCCATCCATGTAATATCCATCCATTCATTATCTTCCGCTTTATCCTATATCAGGGTCGCGGGGGGGTTCCCCATACCCATCCAGGAGAGAACGTGTTGGGCGCTGGGCAGATACACCCAGGACAGGGTGCCAATCCATCGCTGGGCACACACACACTCACACACACACACACACACACACACACACTATATGGGGCAATTTGGAGAACTCAATTGACTTGATCCATGTTTTTGGACTGTGTGAGGAAACCGGAGAACCCAGAGGAAACCCATGTGGACACGGGGAGAACATGGAAACTCCACCCAGATTGGGAATCGAACTGGTAATCCCTAGTGCTGAGAGGAGAACATGCTAACCACTAAGCCACCGTGCCGCCCATCCATGTAATATCCATCCATTCATTATCTTCCGCTTTATCCTATATCAGGGTCGCGGGGGGGTTCTACATGCCCATCCAGGGGAGAACGTTTCGGGCGCTGGGCAGATACACCCAGGACAGGGCACCAATCCATTGCTGGGCACACACTCACTCACACATACACACCATATGGGGCAATTTGGAGAATTCCATTGACTTGATCCATGTTTTTGGACTGTGGGAGGAAACCGGAGAACCCGGAGGAAACCCATGTGGACACGGGGAGAACATGGAAACTCCACCCAGATTGGGATTCGAACCGGGAATCCCTAGTGCTGAGAGGAGAACATGCTAACCACTAAGCCACCGTGCCGCCCGCCCATGTAATAAATTAAAAAAAATCCAAATACTATAGAGTTGTGACATCAGAGTGCATCCACCCAAATGAAAGCACTTCTGCTAAACATCTCACGGTTAGATTCCTCAACCCAGAGTGATGTATGAACGCTGAGCTATTTATTTATTTTTTCAAGCTGCACTGCTTTGCGACCCGTCTCTCCGTCTTTATTACTCTCTGCTCTTTTGAATGATGTAATATCTATGCCATGCATTTTTCAAAACCTAATAAAGGCGCAGCGTGTTTGCATGTGTGGTTTATGACACTGCCTTAATTCTTATGAGGCCTTATTAAAATTATATTAACGTATAAAAGTGTTAAAGCTGTGGGAACTCAAAGCAAAACTTTGAGACAGCTGAGTGATGCCTCATGGTGAACTGGGATCACAGATGTTTCTGTAATGGAAGGGCTGAGACGGAACGCGGCGCTGACCAGCACCCCGCTTTAAGTGGACTCATTTTTAAGAAATGGTTCCACTCTGCGGAAGAACTGATCGGCTTTCTGGGACAAATTTGTATATTACTGTAAAATCCTGAATTATTCATTCATTTATTATCTTTCACTTTATCCTATATTAGGGTCGCGGGGGATCAAGTCAACAGAATTCTCAAGGGGGGGGGGGGTTCCCCATGCCCATCCAGGGGAGAACGTTTTGGGCGCTGGGCAGATACACCCAGGACAGGGCGCCAATCTATTGCTGGGCACACACTCGCTCATACAAACACACTCTATATGGGGGCAAATTGGAGAACTCAATTGACTTGATCCATGTTTTTGGACACTGGGAGGAAACCGGAGAACCCGGAGGAAACCCACGCAGACCCGGGGAGAACATGGAAACTCCACCCAGATGAGGATTCGAACCAGGAATCCCTAGTGCTGAGAGGAGAACATGCTAACCACTAAGCCACTGTGCCGCCCCAATCCTGAATTAGAGATTTACAATAAACAGCATAGATGTAACATTAATGCTTTAATCCTGATGTCAGGTTTCCAACAACTTTTCATTCATTATCTTCAGCTTTATCCTCTATTAGGGTCGCGGTGGGGTTCCCCATGCCCATCCAGGGGAGAACGTTTCAGGCTCTGGGCAGATACACCCAGGACAGGGCACCAATCCATCGCTGGGCACACACTCACTCATACAGACACACTGTATATGGGGCAATTTGGAGAATTCAATACACTCGATCCATGTTTTTGGACTGTGGGAGGAAACCGGAGAACCCGGAGGAAACCCACGCGGACACGGGGAGAACATGGAAACTCCACCCAGATTGGGAATCGAACCAGGAATCCACCGTGCCGCCAGTTTGCAACAACTAAGTGGTTATATTTTTCTATGTTTGTTGGGGGGGCACGGTGGTGTAGTAGTTGGCACATTCAATTGTCAGTGCTGGGGATTCAGGTTCAATTCCCATTGAAGGCGAATGGGATGTTTTAAATTGCCCCTATATACAATATAGTGTTTGTGTGTGCCCATGGCGCCCTGTCCTGGGTGTCTCAGCTCCCATAATGTTCCCCCTAGATGGCCACCGCCTGTGACCCTGGATACCTACCAGTAAAATGCTGGATTCTCTTTTGGGTGGACGATGGGATGTAAAGCTTAGTCTGATGCAAGGTTTGGACACAGCTGCTTACTTTGTGCTCTCTATAGAGAGAACATGCGTTTCACATTACAGATACATGAACATATATTAACTTTAACAGGTTTCACTCTTCTGGGACGACTTTGTACAGTTTTTACAGTGTCCTCTGGAATTTATACTTATTTATCCAGAAGAATATCTGAGAGGGCACGGATGTTGAGTAAGAAGACTTGGCTCACAGTCATGGTTCTAGTTCATGCTGAATGTGGTCAGTCAAAAGTTTGGACACGCCCCCTTCTTGCTTCATTGTTATTACCTCCACTTACCATATAGATAGACTTTGTAGTTTTATAATTACAGACTATAGTCCATCTGTGGCCTTTGTTAGTCCCCTGTTGGTTCTCTGTTCTCTGTTGGTCAGGAACATCACAGAACAGGTATCATTTGGGTGGTGGATTGTTTATTGTCAGTTCTGATGTGGTGAGGGGGTTTTAGTGCAGCATTTAAACACCTCAGTAACACTGCTGGGATAGGACTAATGCACCAACCAAATAATCCCTGCTCTGTGGTGGTACTATTGGGGTCCTGACCATTAGAACAGAGTAAAGGGGACGTCAACAGTATGTACTGTAGAACACACACAGATGGACTGCAGTCTGAAATTGTAGAACTACAAAGTCCATCTTTACAAGAAGTGGAACTGAGAACATGGACCATAAGTGGAGCAAAAAGGAGGCGTGTCCAAACTATTAAATGTACAGTTGTGTTTTTTTTTTTTGTTTTTTTTTCTCCCCAAGTCAGATGCTCAGCATATTAACAGCATAAGAAAAAGATTTTTAAATGGCAGAAGAGGCAGATTTGTCTTTCGACTTTAAAAACATTGGATTCACCTAAAGTCTGCAATAAAGCCTTTTTCTTGGAGACGGTACGGCTGGAGATTTGGCAGCTGAATATCCGTTTTTTTTGGCTCGTCTGTTTTATGGAGAAGTCAAACCCCACTGGAAGACTGGAATACTTAGTCAGCACTGCAACAGATTAATAAAGATTCATTCGTTTTTTAATCCCTTGCTTTATTTCTTACACTTAAAAAGCAGCAACAGGTTGGAGGACTTTAACTCGGAACCCTGATGGATGTAACTGGGTAGCTGATGTAGACCAATCCTGCTCCTTAGTTCCTGTAAAGACTGGGTTATCAGATTTAACAACAGTCTTTTATTCTGGAAAATAAAGCAGGATATAAGGGAGAGCTGTTTTAATGAGAATATAAGTGTAAGAACGAAACCGGAGAACCTTAAGTTTCTATGTAAAACTTTGTGAACACTGGGAAGAACCTGGAATCTCCATCTATATCGGGATCCGAACCTGGATCCCCAGCACTGAGGTGACCGTGCTAACCTTGCTCAAGGGTACACGTTTGTAAATTAGGTGGACTTGGGATTTAAACCCCCAACCTTTAGATTGATAGCCCAACAACTTAAACACTGAGCTACCACACCCGGAAAAAGCTCCCTGGTATATGGGGCAATTTAGATTTAACTTGTTTCCATGGTTTTGAATTGTGGGGGGGTTCCCCATGCCCATGCAGGGGAGAACGTCTTGGGCGCTGGGCAGATACACCCAGGACAGGGCGCCAATCTATCGCTGGGCACACACTCACTCACACAGACACACTCTATATGGGGCAATTTGGAGAATTCAATTGACTTGATCAATGTTTTTAGACTGTGGGAGGAAACCGGAGAACCCAGAGGAAACCCACACAGACACAGGGAGAACATGGAAACTCCACCTAGATTGGGATTCGAACCGGAATCCCTAGTGCTGAGAGGAGAACATGCTAATCACTAAGCCGCCGTGCCGCCCACATGTTGAGTTTATATTAATTAAATAAGTTTGTCTATTAAAAAAAAAACTGGATTTGATTTAATTATGGTGGCTTAGTGTTTAGCATGTTCTCCTCTCAGCACTAGGGATTCCCGGTTCGGATCCCCATCTGGGTGTAGTTTCCATGTTCTCCCCTTGTCCACGTGGGTTTCCTACGGGTTCTCCGGTTTCCTCCCACAGTCCAAAAACATGGATCAAGTCAATTGAGTTCTCCAAATTGCCCCATATAGAGTGTGTGTGTGTGTGAGTGAGTGTTATTGTATAATCTACAGCGATAGATTGGCGCCCAGATACACCCAGGATATATCTGCCCAGCGCCCAAATCGTTCTCCCCTGGATGGGCATGGGGACCCCCCCCCTTCCGCGACCCTAATATGGGATAAAGTGGAAGATAATGAATGAATGAATGATTTAATTATCAGTAACATGAATTGAAAGAGAGAGAGAGAGAGAGAGAGAGCTGCATTAATAGTATGGATGGATAAATGTATCTAACGCCTGGAAGACTAACTTCCCCTCGAACACAAACCTCAAACCACATCTGGGTTCTAACTCATTCAGACATGTCGATGTGGGCAGACCACATGTCCTGTTATCTGTAAACATGAGTGGAACGCCACCACAACGGTGAACATCGTACCAACACTGTGCTACACTGATCCTGATCCTCTCGGCTTATTAATTACAGGATTTTGTTTGTAATAATTTTAGTATCACAGGCTTAGTGGTTAGCGTGTTCTCCTCTCAGCACTAGGGATTCCCCGTTCGAATCCCAATCTGGGTGGAGTTTCCATGTTCTCCCCGTGTCCACATGGGTTTCCTCCGGTTTCTCCGGTTTCCTCCCACAGTCCAAAAAACATGGATCAAGGTCAATTGAATTCTCCAAATTGCCCCATATAGAGTGTGTCTGTGTGAGTGAGTGTGTGCCCAGCGATAGATTTGCGCCCTGTCCTGGGTCTATCTGCCCAGCGCCCAAAACGTTCTCCCCTGGATGGGCATGGGGAACCCCCCCCCCCCGCGACCCTAATAGAGGATAAAGCGGAAGATAATGGATGAATGGACAACTACACATACTTAAGTTCAAGATATTTATTTATATAGCGCTTTTACAACAGTACATTGTCACAAAGCAGCTTTACAGAAAGACACTTACAGTGTCAGTCAAACGTTTGGACACGCCCCCTTCTTGCTTCATTGTTATTTCCTCCACTTACCATATAGATGGAGTTTGTAGTTCTCCAATTACAGACTGTAGTCCATCTGTGTTCTTTGTTGTTGTTAGTCCCCTGTTGGTTCTCTGTTGGTCAGGAGCATCACAGAACAGGTATCATTTGGGTGGTGGATTGTTTATTGTCAGTTCTGCAGTGACACTGATGTGGTGAGGGGGTTTTAGTGCAGCATTTCTCCACCTCAGTGACACTGCTGGGATAGGAACAATGCACCCACCAGATAACCCCTGCTCTGTGGTGGTACTATTGGGGTTCTGACCATTAGAACAGAGTAAAGGGGACGTACACAGTATGTACTGTAGAACAAAACAGATGGTCTACAGTCTGGAATTGTAGAACTACAAAGTCCATCTTTACAAGAAGTGGAACTGAGAACATGGACCATAAGTGGAACCAAAAGGACTCATGTCCAAACTTTTGACTGTCGCTGTGGCTTTAGTTTGTAATGCTCAGCTCTACTGTCCGACTTCAGAGGGTGCTTTAAATAAAGTACACGTCTGTAAATCAGGAGGAAGAGTGTATTCTTTGTCTGTCGCCTCCTCAATCACGCTAATGCGTTCATTTGGTCCTCATAACCTCCATTAATCAGTCTTAACCTCTGACCTCGCTTCTGAGTGAGGAGGACACATGGCGGGACCTCCTATGATGCTGAGAGCAGCCATAAACCCGGCTCTCTGTGTTACAGAAGAATTCTGTACATGAGACACATGGATCATTCAGGGTCCTGTCTGGACCCCCCCCCCCCCGAACATTTTAAGGTGTAGAGGGTGACCTGTGTGTCTTTGTGGGGGTCTGTCGCTGTTGAGGAATGGTCAGCAGGTGAGCAGAGTCCAGACAGACAGAATGTTCCCGCTGTGTTGTGAACTTGGCTCGGCGTTGTTTCAGGTCAGATCTGAAATCTGTGAACGAGACGACGCTTGACCTCGAGAACTGTCCACTGTCTGCTTCCAACAGAGACTCCCATTAATAATAACCTCCATAACTCTGTCTCTCCCTCACTGTCTCTCTCCTTCACTGTCTCTCTCTATATATCCCTCATTGTCTCCCTTACTGTCTCTCTCACTGTCTCTCTGTCTCCCTCACTGTCTCTCTCCCTCACTGTCTCTCTCTCCTTTTATATCCCTCATTGTCTCCCTTACTGTCTCTCTCTCCCTCACTGTCTCTCTCTCTCTCCTTTTATATCCCTCATTGTCTCCCTTACTGTCTCTCTCTCTCTCACTGTCTCTCTCTCTCTCTCTCTCCACTATCTGTTTCAAACAGCTTCAGCTCTCTCACTTATGGTTCTGAAAAACAGAGAGACTCACATTAATAACCTCCCTCACTGTCTCTCTCTCCCTCTCTGTCTCTCGCTTACTGTCTCTCTCTCTCTCTCACTCTCTCCCCCTCACTGTCTCTCTCTCTCCCTCACTCTCTCTCCCTCACTGTCTCACTCTCTTCCTCACTGTCTCTCTCAGTCTCTCTCTCACTCTCAGTCTCTCCCTCCCTCACTGTCTCACTCTCTCCCTCACTGTCTCAATGTTTCTCTGTCTCTCCCTCGCTGTCTCTCTCTCCATATATATATCCCTCATTGTCTCCCTTACTGTCTCTCTCACTGTCTCTCTGTCTCCCTCACTGTCTCTCTCCCTCACTGTCTCTCTCTCCTTTTATATCCCTCATTGTCTCCCTTACTGTCTCTCTCTCCCTCACTGTCTCTCTCTCTCTCCTTTTATATCCCTCATTGTCTCCCTTACTGTCTCTCTCTCTCACTGTCTCTCTCTCTCTCTCCACTATCTGTTTCAAACAGCTTCAGCTCTCTCACTTATGGTTCTGAAAAACAGAGAGACTCACATTAATAACCTCCCTCACTGTCTCTCTCTCCCTCTCTGTCTCTCGCTTACTGTCTCTCTCTCTCTCTCACTCTCTCTCCCTCACTGTCTCTCTCTCTCCCTCACTCTCTCTCCCTCACTGTCTCACTCTCTTCCTCACTGTCTCTCTCAGTCTCTCTCTCACTCTCAGTCTCTCCCTCCCTCACTGTCTCACTCTCTCCCTCACTGTCTCAATGTTTCTCTGTCTCTCCCTCACTGTCTCTCTCTCCATATATATTCCTCACTGTCTCCATCATGGTCTCCCTTACTCCCTTACTCTCTATATATATATTACTGTCTCTCTCCCTCACCGTCTCCCTTACTGTCTCTCTCTCAGTCTCCCTCACTATCTCTCTCTCTATATATATCACTCTCTTTATCTTATTGTCCCTCTCCCTCTCTCACAATGTCTTTCTCCTCTCTCTCTCTCTTACCATCTCTCCTTCTCTCTCACTGTCTGTCTGTCTGTCTCTCTTTTTCTCTGTCTTTATACCCCACACACCCACCCCACACACCCACCCCACACACCTACACCCATACATGCGTAATCTTTTCTTGGGATGTTCAGTCAAATCTTTTTTTGGGGACAGACTTTTAAAATTAAACACTGACTGTAAAGTGCCACTCGCACCAAAAGTACAGTGTGAATGTTCCACTACCATTTAAACTAGAATCAGATGCTAAAACACACACACACACACACACACACACACACACACACACACACTCTCTCTCCATCTGAATAAATGTTGGGACACCTGTATATTACATGTATTATTACATCTATTCATTTGTGAGCTCATACACTGATGTTGGATCAGAGGCTCAGAGAGTTTACAGTCTTTATTTGAGTTCATCTCAATAAGTTCCAAGTCTACCAGACTCCCCATGTGCTGTTAAACCACTGGAACCCAGTCCTGCAGGAACCATATAGGCCTTCCCTAAACTGTTTCCCAATTCTAATAGCATATGGTTGTTCAAAATTTTTAAAAAATCATGCCTCAATACTTCTGTCTTCATAGTGTTTTCATATGTTGCCTACAATGTTGAGAAACTAGTCAGACAGTAACACCGAGGTGCACAACTGCACATGCCTACAAGTGCAAATCAGAAATCTCCGCTCTGCCAAAAGCGTCCGCGGATGATCTCAACCACCTGTCACTGACACGGAGGTTTGCCAGAGCCTTGTCAATAAGCCTTCATCCTTATGCATGAACTGGATTTCATCATTGAAACCTGTCACTGCGTCGTTATTAAAATGATGAATATGCCGTTATGACTCTGGCTTTCTGTGAGAAGCAGCGTGTTCAGTTCGGCCAAATGAAATCAGCCATAAAATGAAGTCCCCTTTGTCAGATCAGAAAACTCCTGGCTGCATCCTACGAACCAAGAGCCACTTGGGCACTAAAAACGACAAGAACATTTTGTTCCCCTCAGTGACGGCCCAAAGCCCTGAACTGAACGTAGAGGGGTAGGTTGTTTGCTTCAGAAGGGTTAACAAAGGTGTAACACCACCGCGCTCTGAAACCAATGCTGCGCTTACATGAGCTCAAAGCCAGTGAGGATAAGGGTATTAATCACAGTTGGTGGATGGTTTTTTGGTGGAATAAACTACATGATTACTGCATGAATATCAGTGTATGAAGATTAATATTAGGTGAATATCTAACGACTGATTTATTGTGTTTGCTTAATGAACAGCATCTGTATCGCGGCAACTGTTTTTAGATTTGTAACCGAAATGGCACTTTTAGGTTGGCGGAATGTTGGAACCCTTAATGTGATCATGGAACAGAGCAAGCAGGAGTAGGTCTTTATTCCTGGTTTATGGCGGATTCCATAAAACTCCAAATTTAAGCAACATGCTGTCTCACAAAGTCTTGGCACCTCTGGGTAAATTCCATGTTTTACTGATTTATTCGAGAAATGTTCTGCATAAGGTTCTATTTATTTAATCAATTTAAATTTATGACTTTATGAAGAAAAACTCAAATGGGCAACCAACGGGCACACATACATGTTAGCACGTCGGTTCATGTTTCCCAATACAATTTTAAATTTTAAGTTGAAAAAATGCATAAAACATCCTTTCATTCATTCATTATCATCTGCTTTATCCTATATTAGGGTCGTGGGGGGGGTTCCCCATGCCCATCCAGGGGAGAACGTTTCGGTCGCTGGGCAGATACACACAGGACAGGACGCCAATCCATCGCTGGGCACACACTCACACAGACACATACACACTCTATATGGGGCAATTTGGAGAACTCAATTGACTTGATCCATGTTTTTGGACTGTGGAAGGAAACCGGAGAACCCGGAGGAAACCCATGTGGACACGGGGAGAACATGGAAACTCCACCCATATGGGGATTCGAACCGGGAATCCCTAGTGCTGAGAGGCGAACGTGCTAACCACTAAACCACCGTGCCGCCCACATAAAACATCATTTAAGCATAAGGTTCCGGAGACGGGGTTCGATAACCCAAATTAATATTTAGTCATCTCGTTCTCCTGCTGCTGAGCCTCTCCTGTCGCAACTCAGACACACAGCCAAACCACAGGTGAGATCCGTTACCTCATCTGCTCTGTATATACGTCTGGAAATTTCATAAATATAAATATTATTTCAATACTTTAAAGTACCATTAAACTGTAACAAGTCAAATATCTTCATATTATAGAGGTTTCCTTAAAACCCAACACTCTGCATGAGCTCCACAAGTCAAGTCCTGATGATCCATGTTCCCCCAGCAGGACTCAAGAATGTTCCAAGGAGCATGTTGTGATGTTAGTGAATGGACTTGTTGGTCTTTAAGTGCCCTTCTGAATGGTTGATGAGGTTGAGGTCATGTGAGTGGAAGGAAAAGTCCCGGACAAAAGCTCTGCGTGAATGAATCTGTCTTTACCAAGAAGCTCGAACAGAAGGTGGACATTAGAGCAGAGGATTCCCTGCAGGTGCTCAGAACCAGAACCAAGAACCTGATGTTTTAAATTAAAGTAGTTGATAATAATAATAATAATAATAATAATATAATATTAAATGTGTTCATTTAATAATTTATAATAATCATCAAAATTAACCATACTGGGCGCACGGTGATTTAGCACTCTCCTCTCAGTGCTGGGAATACAGGTTCGAATCCCAATATATCCTATCCTATCCTAGTTTCCTATCACGGTCCAAAAAACACGCATTTAAGGTGAACTGGCTGCTCTAAATTGTGAGTGCGTGCCCAGTGATGGACTGGCACCCCATCGTGGGTTTCTGCCCAGCACCCAAAACATTCTCCCCTGAATAGGCATGAGGAATGCCCTGGCAACGCTAGTTTAAGTGGAAGATGATAAATTAAATTAAAATATTGATAGCATCCTCTTTTCACTAGTTTGTGTGTGTGTTTGTGTGTGTATGTATGCATGTATGTATGTATTCATTCATTATCTCCCGCTTTATCCTATATTAGGGTCGCGGTGGGGTTCCCCATGCCCATCCAGGGGAGAACGTTTCGGGCACTGGGCAGATAGACCCAGGACAGGGTGCCAATTTATCGCTGGGCACACACTCACTCACACAGACACACTCTATATGGGGCAATTTGGAGAACTCAACTGAATTGATCCATGTTTTTGGAATGTGGAGGAAACCGAGAACCCGGAGGAAACCCACGCAGACACGGGGAGAACATGGAAACTCCACCCAGATGGAGATTCGAACCGGGAATCCCTAGTGCTGAGAGGCAAACATATATATATATATATATATATATATATATATATATATATATATATATATATATATATATATATATATAATACTTTATAATGCAGAAATATCCAGTTTCAGGACATTGCAGGACTTTTCTGAACGTATCTGTAGATGTTTCAGCTTAAAAGCATTAATTCAGACTTTAGGGAACATGTTCCGAAAATTCATAGTCAAATATTACCGTTGGCGACGTAGCTGTACTTAACGTCAGTCCTCCTGCAGATGGACTGCTTTGATTCATTCATATTGTTTTAAGAGGAAAAACCATAAATCAACATGACACACAAAAGAAAGGCGGTGAGCATCGAGGAATCTAGTCTCTATCTGTCTGTCTGTCTATCTGTCTATCTATCTGTGTATATATATATATATAATTTCAGTAACACCTCGTCTGAATATATATATATATATATATATATATATATATATATATATATATATATATATATATATATATATATATATATATATATATATATATATATATATATATATATATATATAGGTATAACCTGACTTTAGGGAGTGATTCTGAAGCGGGAGATGGATGCGGTGGATATGCAGGTGTTTTGTGATGATCATGGCAATTAGCAGTCGATTAGAATGAGTATCAGTAGCTCCGCTGTTTTGCCGACATCATTGTGTTTTTATGTGTGTATGTGTTTTATGAACCTTGTAACTGCGCTGTTTTTCATCAGCACTAAAACAGATAAAGCTCTCGTGGGAGATCTAATGGATCCTGTGCTATAATCCAAGCTGAAGCCGCAGCTCGGGATGATGAACCGAACCTTTAGCAGGAAATCCAGCTTCGTTCAGATCATAACCTTCAAGCTACTTTAATTTAATATGTAAAATCAGTGTTCGCACTCCACGCTGACCCTGTATGAGACATTAGTTAATGAAGTTTTAAGCTGATTTGAACCTGTGCGGTTCCATTAAAATGACAGTTTAGGATTTAGATTATTTTACACTGTTGTGTGTGTGTGTGTGTGTGTGTGTGTATGTGTGTGTGGAGCAATGACAGACATAATGGACATGTTTGTCTGCCCTGTGATGGGCTGGTTACCCATCCCTAGCTATTTATCCTGTAAATGCTGGGATAGGATTGATTTGGATTTATTATGTATATGATCCTAGAGTTGGTGGCAGGGTGGTTTGTGGTTAGCATGTTCTCCTCTCAGCACTAGGGATTCCCGGTTCGAATCCCAATCTGGGTGGAGTTTCCATGTTCTCCCCGTGTCCACGTGGGTTTCCTCAGGGTTCTCCGGTTTCCTCCCACAGTCCAAAAACATGGATTAAGTCAATTGATTTCTCAAAAATTGTCCCATATAGAGTGTGTCTGTGTGAGTGAGTGTGTGCCCAGCGATGGATTGGCGCCCTGTCCTTGGTGTATCTGCCCAGCGCCCGAAACGTTCTCCCCTGGATGGGCATGAGGAACCTCCTCCGCAACCCTGATAGAGGATAAAGCAGAAGATAATGGATGGATAAATACAGGATACTAGAGTTACAGTAACATGTTACTTTGTAATGTATAACCCCCAGTTCTGCCAATCATCATTGTGTGGATTTAAATAATAGAGAAAATGATTTTCTGACTGTAATTCAGTACAAAGGACTAAAACAACTTTCAAATTCTTGCGGTCTTCGCTCGGGTTTCAGGCCAATTTCAATGGGCACCTGATCCGCGCCAGATGAACACCGACAGGCAGAAGTGTAGTCGGAAAACGCTCGCACATGAACACATGCACACAGTCACGCATTTAGAACCATGAAATAAAAATCCCTGCTCTCCACAGACTACCAATTCAGGCCATGTGTTGGAGGTGAAACATTCCAGAGGTGGCAAACTGTTTCTGCTGGAAACCCGATCCGCTCCCGTGCGCAGCCGCAGCCGGCGTGCTATCATGCGCCGCTCTGATTGAGCAGTTCAAAGGTGTTTATTATGATCCCGAGTCTGCTGGACATGTAAACATCCGAGAGCGTCGCGGCTCGCCGAGGGGCCCCGCGATGCCTTTGATGGATGATAAAACCTTTCGATTTCCTCAAGCCAGAAATCAATCGTTCGTCCTGGAACCGAGGGCCACGCGCCATTTACTCTCACACACACACACACACACATGCTCATGGTATGCGACGTTCCCATGTATTTACAATACATATTACATACAGTACATATGAGCCGTGCACGGTTACGCAGCTTAAACCCATATGCAGTTACACAAACACACATGTACGCATAACCTGAGACTCTTGATGCAAACATGAAGCGATGGGGAAGAACATGAAAGGGAAAAAAACATGAGAGAAACTCAGTCACAGTCTTTTGCAGACACGCGAACACGAAAGTGTAAGTTTAAGCTAACTTATATAGCGCTTTTTATAATAATACATTCTTTTAAAGCAGCTTTACAGCGTTCTACACCTGAAGCTGCGCCGTCGAAATAGCAATCCGCCAAAGTAAGACAGCACCTGGTTCTTAAAATGGACCTCAAGTTACACGTTGATTGGTTTATCGCATGTGACGCCCAAAACACACTCATAATAAGTTAAGAGAATAAAATGCCTTTTTAATTTTTCGCATAATTCTACTGTTATTAAAATAGCAAAGACCCTAAATCAAGCTGCGGGGGCTGAAATAGTCCAGTCAATGTCCAACTCGTCCGATTTCATTCGGTCGCTTTGTTTTTAATACTTTTTTAAAATAGTTTAATACTTCAATAAATACCATCCATCCATCCATTATCTTTAATAATGCTTTATCCTCTATTAGGGTCGTGGGAGGGGGTTCCCCATGCCCATCCAGGGGAGAACGTCTCGGGCTCTGGGCAGATACACCCAGGATAGGACACCAATCTATCACTGGGCACACACTCACTCGCACAGACACACTCTATATGGGGGAATTTGGAGACCTCAATTGACTTGATCCATGTTTTTGGACTGTGGGAGGAAACCCGGGGAACCAGGAGGAAACCCACGCGGACACGGGGAGAACATGGAAACTTCACCCAAATTGGGATTCAAATCGGGAATCCCTAGTGCTGAGAGGAGAACATGCTAAACACTAAGCCACCGTGTCGCCCACTTTAATAAATATTTTATTTTAAATATTTAATATATTTCAATAGCATCTAACAAGCTTATATAAAATAATATAATATCTCTGCGTGGGTTTCCTCCCATAGTCCAAAAACTTGGATTCAAGGTAAAGTGGCTGAAGCAAATTGCCCGCACATCTGTGTGTGTGTCTGAGTGAGTGTGTGACTAGTGATAGATTGATGCTCCTGGGTGTCCAACGTTCTGGGCGTGGGAAACCCTCTGCAACTCTTGTTGAGAAATAGGCGAAAGATAATCAAATAAGCCATTATATATATATATATATATATATATATATATATATATATATATATATATATATATATATATATATATATATATATATATATATATATATTATATACATACAGTACATAGAAATTCGGCGGCACGGTGGCTTAGTGGTTAGTACGTTCTCCTCTCAGCACTAGGGATTCCTGGTTTGAATCCCAATCTGGGTGGAGTTTCCACGTTCTCCCCGTGTCTGCGGGGTTTCCTCCGGGTTCTCCGGTTTCCTCCCACAGTCCAAAAACATGGATCAAGTCAATTGAGTTCTCCAAATTGCCCCATATAGAGTGTGTTTGTGTGAGTGAGTGTGTGCCCAACGATAGATTGGCACCCTGTCCTGGGTGTTTCTGCCCAGCGCCCGAGACGTTCTCCCCTGGATGGGCATGGGGAACCCCACCGCGACCCTAATAGAGGATAAAGCGGAAGATAATGAGTGAATGAATGACAGAAATTCCTCACACCATGCTGCAGATCATATTTGGATTTCAAAGGCCTTTACGTAATAAACTTTGGACATAATGAAGGAATGTGAATAAAAATCAGTGATAAAGCCGTCAGAGACGCTTCGCATTACGTGACGTTCTGGGAAAAAAGCTCCGTCCTTGACTGCTCGACTGAAATCGCCAGCCCCTCCAAAGAACAAAGTTACAATAACTACTACCACTTGGAGTAAAGGATAGCCACATGTTAGCATGTTTGTTCGCATTTGATCAGGTTCCATTCCGTTTGTACATCTGTGGGAGAGAAGCGCTTCATCTTTTGAATCCCGTTCTCTCACAGACATCATCTTCGGCGTAGCATCTGCCCCGGACGTGCACTTCAGCGCTCCGTCCTTTTCATCTGTCGTTCTTCATTACGTCCAGATACACCTCAATATACCTCCCTCGTGCTCTCGCGCTCTCGGACTTTGTATTTCCACACACTCGGGTCTGAATCGGCGCAGCTGGGGAATGTAAAATAAACTTTGAAAATCTCGAGACTTGGGCTGAATGTCATGTGTGAACATGCAAACATGCAAAAAAAAAGATCCCGAATAAGGAATTTCTTTCATCCCGCCTTTTTTGGGGGGAAAATGCACTAATTGGCCCGAAAGTGGCCAGACGGTCCCGTTCACAGATGTGTGTTTACATGACAAAGCGAGCGCTGTGTAGGTTTGCAGGGGGAAAGGTGTTGAAAATGCGGCGCTTACACGCCTTAACACTACACAGACGAGGGCCGCGGTAACTCAAAATGTGGATTTTGTCTTCCTTCCTTCAGTTTGCTTGTATTTTCATTGGTTTATTCAAATAAATACCAATCACATTCGGCACATATGATGATGGCGTGGCAAATTTGGACAAACTGAAAGGAAAATGAGCTGAGACCAATCAGGACTGAGTAGTTTCGTAATAACACCGGGTGAAGTGAGTCTTATTCCTGCTTGTTATTGTTTATCTTTGCTTCGTACAGGGTATAATGAGACGGGAGCATCGTTAAGACCTGAACACCTAGAACTTCCAAAGAGCAGAACGCCATATTGGTTATTGTAGATTAATTCTAGTTTAAGTAATTTATTTATAGAGCACTTTTTACAAGAGTACATTGTCACAATGCAGCTTTATAGTCTTATAAGCCTTTGAACCCCCAAAGAGCAAAAGGTTAAGAGACAGTGGCAAGACAAAACTCCTTTATATTGTTATTTAAAGGAAGAAACCTTGTGAGGACCGAGACTCCTACATAAGTGGGTAGCATCAACAGTGCAGGACATACGTGTACAGATTGTGCAGTTCCAAGTTCCATCCATTCATTATCTTCCACTTTGTCCTCTACTAGGCTCGTGGGAGGGGGGGGTCCTCATACCCATCCAGGGGAGAACGTTTTGGGAGTGGACCAGATACACCCAGGACAGGGCGCCAATCAATCGCTGGGCACACATTCACTCACACAAACACACTCTATATGAGGCAATTTGGAGAATTCAATTGACCTTGATCAATGTGACTGTGAGAGGAAACTGGAGAACCCGGAGGAAACCCATGCAGACATGGGGAGGATGTAGAAACTCCACCCAGATTGGGATTCGAACGAGGAATCCCTAGTGCTGAGAGGAGAACATGCTGACCACTAAGCCACCGTGATCAAGTTCCATTTTGTTGCTGTGGTGATCAGGCAGAGTTGATGCCTTAAAGAATAGATATAAATAATAATAATAAATAATAATAGAAAACAGAGTAAGTCTGTTAAAGGTCGTGGTAATCAAGGCAACGATATTCAGTGTAATAAAGTCAGGTACGGCTTCTTGGCCACGAAGCATTGAAGATTGGAAACATGGACTCGGTGGTGTTAATTAAGCGAAGCTGCGATGGAGGGAAACATTCATTCATCATCTTCTGCTTTATCCTATATTAGGGGCGATGGGGGGGGGTTCCCCATGCCCATCCAGGGGAGAACGTTTCGGGCGCTGGGCAGATACACCCAGGACAGGGCGCCAATCTATCACTGGGCGTAGGGAAACATGGTGGTGTTAAATAAGCGGAGCTGGGACAGAGGGGAAAGGCAGGATGCAGTGTTCAGGGCAACGTGACCTCGGGTGTGAGCCGTTGGTTTTAAGCCTCTGTGAGCTGCAGGATTGTATCCAGATTATCCATAAACTGCAGGTGGAAATGCACCTGTTTAAACCACCACACGAGGTGTGAGACATGTCTTAACCACACATCACACCACACCTTCATACATGTTTGATCTCTGGACTTTAAAGGAGACGGGAAAGTAATAAACTGTTACCAGCAGCAGAAACTTTCACCTTAAATCCATATCGGCATCAGAAATTCAAACAATCAAGCAGAATTCATTCATTCATCCATTATCTTCCGCTTTATCCTATATAAGGGTCGCGGTGGGGTTCCCCATGTCCATCTAGGGGAGAACACACACTCACTCACACACATACACACTCTATATGGGGCAATTTGGAGAACTCAATTGACTTGCTCCATGTTTTTTGGACTGTGGGAAGAAACCGGAGAACCCGGAGGAAACCCACGCGGACATGGGGAGAACATAAAGCAGAATTCAAATTCAAAATATTCTAATGTCAGTGGGATTAGAAACACATTTAGGGATCTGAACAAAGTTCACAGGATGCACCATAACTATACGTACACTGTCATGATGGCTTAGTGTTTAACATGTTTAATCTGGATCTGGGAGTTTCCATGTCCTCCCTGTGTCCGTATGGGTTTCCTCCAGGTTCTCTGGTTTTCTCCCACATTCCAAAAACATGGTTTCAATGAGTACTGACTGCTCTAAATTGCCCCTATTTAAATCGACCCTGTGTAATGTGTATGTGTGTTTGTGTATGGCTTGGCGCCCTGTCCTGGGTATATCTGCCCAACGCCAATGAGAATTATTGTTATTATTATAACACAATATTTGGTTGGACCACCTTCAGCTTCAACTCTGTGACCTCTTCTCCACAAGCTTCTGCAGTCTCAACATTTATTTCTGTCCAGAGTTGCAGTACTTTCTCCTCAATGGTCTTGTATTGATGATGGAGATTTGGACCACTGCACTGTCCTCTCCAGCTCATCCCAAAGATTCTCAGTGGGGTTCAGGTCTGGACTCTGTGGTGGACGATCCATGTGTCAGAACGATGCCTCATGCTCCCTGAACCACTCACTTCCAATTTAGCCTTGATGAAGCCTAACAAGTCCACGTCAACGATGGAAGAACCTGGAGGTTCAGCATATTCAGGTCGCATATTCAGCTGACAACACAACATTGCAAAACCCAGACCTGATCCATGTGCCGAGCGTTTTTTTTGGACCAGGCGGCGTGTATTGCACTATTGAAAGTGAAGGAGCCCTGATTGAGTGGGTCTGGTAATGCCGCCCTCCCACTGCACGCTCAATGAAAGATCCATATCATTAGAGTGGCTGAAAGGGAAGCGAGTTTGCGGTTTAAGGTCTGGAAAGGAGAAAAGCTGTGTTTACAGCTGAGGTGGAGTGTTAAACAGAGCTTGTCCACATTTGAAAATGAAACGTGTGACTTCATGAGTTTTAATGAATGAGAGGAGAAAAGCCCAGCTGTGGGGTCCAGAGTGCAGCAGGCCTGTAAAAGAGGCCTCCTTCTGAGACCAAACGAAGGAAGGAAGTGTTCGTGCCCTGTAGACTTCTCTGACCTCGCAGTCAGCGTATGTCTCGCACGTGCAGACAATTGCATTTCTGCCTTGTTTACTAGTTATTTGTGTTTACACAGGACTATATTAAGCCTACTAATAAACCGCGTTTGTCTTTCTTTAACAATATGGACGTCATTAAACCCGAGAAAGTCAAACAGCAGACTTTCCATGACCGGTTTCAGTCGTCAGGCCAAAACCATGCAGGTCGGATCAATTCCAACTCTTCAATTTCAAGCAAAGAACAATAAACACAGAAATAAATATGCGATTCCTCGGCTTTCATATCTCTCTGCAACTGATGCAGAAATGCAAAGGATACCAGCATCCACTGTTTGTCCTGTCATCACCACATCCCCACATCATCACACACCGATCAGTGATTCCCTTCACTAAACTTTAAATACCTGCCTTTGTGCAACCATGAACCGATCACAAACAACAGATACACACAGAGACATAGCAGTGAGGTAGCTGGAGACTGCGAATAAGAAACTTTGATGAGATTCACAGTTAACAGTCATCTGCTGGTGATGAGACTCGTTATTAAATTATATAATAATTATATATATATATATATATAGGCGGCACGGTGGCTTAGTGGTTAGCAGGCTTAGGGCTTCCCGGTTTGAATCCCCATCTGGGTGGAGTTTCCATGTTCTCCCCGTGTCCGTGTGGGTTTCCTCCGTGTTCTCCGGTTTCCTCCCACAGTCCAAAAACATGGATCAAGTCAATTGAGTTCTTCAAATTGCCCCATATAGAGTGTGTATGTGTGTGAGTGAGTGTGTGCCCAGGGATAGGTTTGCGCCCTGTCCTGGGTGTATCTGCCCAGCGCCCGAAATGTTCTTCCCTGGATGGGCATGGGGAACCCCCCTGCGAACCTAATAGAGGATAAAGCGGAAGATAATGAATGAAATATATATATATATATTAATATATGAGTCTCATATACATATATGAGTGTCTATTATGTGTATATATATATATATATATATATATATAAAATTTAATGAGTCTCACCACATAATGAGTGTCTGTGTGTATATATAAGGTGTGTGTGTGTATATATATATATATATATATATATATATATATATATATATATATATATATATATATATATATATATATACTTTTTTTTTAATACATTTTCAATTTTGAAAATATACCATGAATTCTATGGGAAGTAAACCCAGGTCCATATAGTGCATGTACATGTGAATACCATTAGGGTGGTTGAGACGACGTGTCGCGGTGATAAGTGTTATAAAAACAAAGGTGAGCCGAGTTAATCTCGGCGGTTTTGGTCTGGGCCGATCAGCACGCTGTGTGATGGTTGGATTTCCGCAGCCGCTTGGCCGTAACGTATATCTGATCGGTTGTCTGCCTCATATCACTGTAATTCTCTCTGGTTTGGCTCCTCGACATCGAAAGCAAAACAATTCCGCATGACGGCTGTAGTTCACTTTTCCTGACCTTTTTTTATTTAATAGTTGCTAGTCTTGAGGTCATCCCTTCACTAAGGCATGCCGTTTAGCCGCGACCTGCCAATTTGGAGCCTTCGTTGAGCGAACGACAACACACCCACACCCATTACAGTCATCTTGGCTACTTGCACCCCGTCTCTCTCAGACATCCTGTACATCATTGTGTTGGCGGGGAACTTGCGGTGGTGTGTTGGTTTGGAGGTCGGACCAGTCCATTAAAAACACTGTGATGAAAATCTGCGTCCCACTCATATTTCGAGCCACCTAAAGCTAAACGAAGGACACAGTACACAAACGATGTCGTAGTATTCGCAGTAGCCACAGATTCTTGAATGGCACCTATATTATTCCATAATAAATTTTATGGGGAAATTTACTAGCGATCCCATAAGGCTTTTGGCTGCATGGTAGTCATTTGAATAGAATACTAAATAATAATAATTGCCACGCTGACATTTAGTCATTACCCTGATTTCTTTTTTTAATTTAATGTGGGACGTGATACAAGGTGCCTTGTTTACAGATGCAGTGTGAGTTCGGGGGTGCTGAGGACCATTTGGTTAGTAGTCAAGAGGTTTTATTATTGAGTCAGCATTGCCAGGGTCGTATACTTGAGTGCATTCTGCAGTACAGTCTTTGCACAGCCTTTAAAAATCAGGGGCAGTCTCTAAACGATGCATCATTTGCATATGTAGGCAGAAAAGCAATGCACCCAACCGTAATTACACCCCTGATGAGCATAAGGAACCCCCACCCACCACCCCAGTGTGACCCTAGTATAGGATTTAAGCAGAAGATGATGGATGGATAATGTCATGTCATAAGGAAGACCAGTGTCCTTGTGGAGTTTGTATGTTCTCCCTGTGTCTGCATGTATTGCCAGTTAGATTAACCCAGCCACCCTTTTATATAAATTCGTGACAGTTGGATTGGTTTATAGTTCTGCCCTGCAATCAGGTGACCTGGTTACCTTCCTTCTACTTTGAGAGGCTTTTGCAGCCCCTACAATAATTAATAATGAAAGTGGGGTGAATAAGAAATGTATCTCTTTCATATCAAGGGTTTCTGGAGCTGTGTTTTGAGTTTTTTCTTAAAGATGCTGAATCAGCATAGTGTATCATCAGTGTATATCAGCATAGTGATGCTTGCTTACCAGCTTGGGTACTGGGTTTAGAACCCAGACCGCCACTGTTTGACTGTGGCCTGACCGCCACTGTTTGACCCTTGGGCAAGCCACTTAATCCTGAACAGCTCCTGCAGCAGGCAGGCAGGTCTCTTTGGATAAGCCGCCTGATGAATGTACAATCATAGTGTTAAATCCAGAGAGTCGCATGTGGAGTCGCAGCCTGCGCAGCCGTGCGGGTGTGTTTGTGTCCGTTGGCACTCTGGTTTTATATGCGTGCGAGTGCATGGATGTATGTTTGGACGCGAGTGCCTTGATAAATGTTTGCTGTCTTGTGTGACGTGACCAGCCGCTTTCATCAGCAGCTCCGCGGGAGAGCTCGACTGTCTCCGATTCGCTGAACTACAGCAGATAACGGCATCGCCGTGGCGGCACATGAAACACAGTCTCTCTCTTCACAGCTCATGCATCTCCATTAAGCAGACCCGCAGATGACCCCCTGAGCAGGAATCTACTGTGGACGGGATGACACAACAACACACACTCACTCGGTTACTCCGAGCAAGAGGCTAATTAGAATTTACTGTCCACCTTGAAACTTTAAGAGCCTCATTCAGACTCCGAGTGAAATACTGCAACCTCATTCAGATGAAGGGTTATTGGTCGTATCAAACTGACCAATAACATAAAAAAAGTAATAATTTGTATTTATGAAAAACTTGTACTGTGATGCAAGAGTCGAATCACTTCTGATTTCTGATCACTTCCTAAAGCGATGACATCACAGGGTTATATCATACTGTGCTGTACAGAGCTGCATGTCGGGGTTTAGAGAAACGAATGACACTTTGGGGTGAAAAGCAGAACCAAGGGCAATGGATAATGCACCTGTTGGAGGTTCCACTTACGGTCGCCGAGCGCGGTCTATTTAAAATGGAGAGAGACGTACGAGGTGTAGAGAGTCTCCAGTGGCATGAAGACACCAGCCAGCATTTTGTATTTGTTATGATCTGTAAATGAAGTTTGAACATGTGCTCCAGAAATCTTTATTGTCTTTATTGTGACCTTATCTTTTGGGAGGTGTTAGATTATATAGCTATAGTTATAATGTGTGTGTGTGTGTGTGTGTATGTATATATATCTATATATGTTATATATGATATGTACACACACACACACACACACACACACACGTGTGTGTGTGTATGTATATATATATATATATATATAGTAGATATATATATATATATATATATATATATATATATATATATATATATATATATATATATATATATATATAGATACACACACACATACAGTGTATATATATATAGTGTGTATAGAGTGTAATCTCTGGTTTTGGCAGCATGGTGGCGTATTGGTTGGTTGGGGTAATTGGAAGCTTTTTCCATGAGTCTGGATGTCCTCCCCCTGCCAGTGTGAGTTTCTTCTTGAAACTCGAGTTATTAAATCTAGATATGATGTGAACTTTTGGTTATAGGCTTGTGGTTAAAGAATCAGACTTCCGACCAACCTGCCGACCAGGTTCCGGTTCAATTCCCGATCCCTCCCAGCACTATGGCTGAAGTGCCCTTGAGCAAGGCACCTTACCCTATTTGCTTCCTGGGTGTTGTATACTGTGCTGCCCACCTCTCCGGGCACATGTGCTCACTTCACTCAGAGTGTGTGTGTGTGTGTGTGTGTGTGTGTGTGTTTTCACTGCACAGATGTGTTAAATGTGGAGGAGACAGTCCTCTGTGTGTAAGCACCGCATGCAGAATACTTCACTTTATCTCCTGTCTGAAAATAGACTGATGTTGTCCAGTTATTAAACTCCCAAACAAACTATTTGTCCTCGAGTCTGGAATATAATTTACAGTTGTCAGTCTGCTGCTGAGGTTTGTTTAGTCAGCAGTGTTAATGCTGTCCACGTTTCTCTTTACCAAGTCAGATGCCGAACAGGTCCATTATAATCACATTAACAGTAAAGGGCGCAATATCCTCCCAAATCCGTATATCCGTCCCGTCCCCTTCATCAGACGTCAGTTTCCTGTCGCAGCTCTTCAAACTGACACCACCTCTTATCTCACGGTCTGTCTTTGCTCCGCACAACATGACAGGGTTCTGCAGAATGCCTTCTGAAGTTGTTGCACTGATTTCCAGAAGCATGTGTCCCCACATCGGTACTCACATCCGCTCAGACCTGAAGCAAAGCAGGTAATATAACCACATTAACTCCACAACATCCCACAGTCTCCACAACATCCCACAGTTTCCCCGCTCATAAATCTTACTAAAGGACAATTCTGACTTGTCTGTCTCGTCTGTCTGATTCTGAGCTGATGCACTGCATAAAATAAAAAGGAGGGAAAAAAAATCATTGGAAATTCAGATGTTTGGCGACATCTCTGGTAGAATCTGGTAATTGCAATAATTGTAAGCATATTCATTATGTTTGATGGTAATGTAGAATGAAGTGTAACAAAATGGACAGTGATTTATACAAAAAATATAACTGGACCATCTCATCTCATCACATTATAATGGGTCATGGAGGGGTTCCCCATGCCCATCCGGAGGAGAATATTTTGGGCACAGGACATACACACCAACGTACTCTATAGCAATTTAGAGCAACTTTTAATGTGAACTTTGATTGCTGAGTAACAGGATACCAGTTTCTCTAACAATCTGAAAATACTATCTAACCATGTTGCCAAATAACATAATTAAAAATAACACAGAAAATAATTTATAAAGAACAACCACAACAGGCTTAGTGCTCATTAGGAATCAATTCACTGTTTGTATTTTATATATATATATGAATTTATTTTATAGTACATGATTTAAAATAATGTATAATTATAAAATAATCATATATCACACATTGATATAGATGTGAAGTGCTCCGAGCTGTG
This sequence comes from Corydoras sp. C115, assembly GCA_019802505.1. Taxonomy (NCBI): domain Eukaryota; kingdom Metazoa; phylum Chordata; class Actinopteri; order Siluriformes; family Callichthyidae; genus Corydoras; species Corydoras sp. C115. Next base: position 1,990,564 of record JAFMOC010000056.1, on the reverse strand, counting down.
TGCTATTTTCTAATCAGAATACATTATTGATCCCTGGGGGGATTTTGCAGTGGATCATTATTATTATTACATGGATAATTGTTTATGGCTTACATAGGTAGCATTGCAGTCTGCCATACGAGGACCAGACATGTTTAGGAGCATGTGGGTCAGATGTGTGGTGTTATTTAAGGCCCAGCTTTGGCTCACATGGGGCAGCAGGGCAATAGAGCTGCCACATCTGTATGTTATCTTTATTTACTCACAATATAAAATACACTAGCTATTGTACTCATGCTCGCAACACCCCGGCATCCCACCATCCATCTATCTGGCTTGATGCTGCGCCTGACGAGACAAAAACAACCCCTCGCTCGTCACCCTCTTGAGGACCACACGCACTCCCAACATCAGTATGGTGAAGAGTCGCTGAACGCAGCCCAACACGTAAACTCCCTCCCACATAAACACAACAGACCAAAGCGCCAACCTCGTACCCCCATCCAAACCCTCAACAGATCTGCGCTCAAAACCACATGCTGAATAGTGCTTATGTTGCAAGGCCTGTTACAGCTTTCCATTTTTCAAACATGATTCTGCACGATGGCCTGACGCACACAACACAGGAGCCTAACTCCATTCTGCCCACGCGAGTTAATACGCTTGTCGTCGGCTCCAAATTTGTTTGCCCTGCATCGAGACGATGGTCAAACACCCAAACAAACACACAGCTGTTATGACCATGAACCGGCTGCCCCGGGTCTACTTACCAGACGTCTACGTGTATTTTATATTGTGCGTAAATAAAGATGCCATACAGATGGGGCAGTTCTATTGCCCTGCTGCCCCATGTGAGCCAAAGCTGGCCCTTAAATAATAACCCACATCTGACCCACATGCTCCTAAACACATCTGGTCCTCGTATGGCAGACTGCACTGCTACCTATATAAGCCATAAGCCATTATCCATGTAATAAGAAAATAGCACACACCTTGAGCACCTTGAGCATATCATTGTGTGATATACAATACATTATTTTTTAATTATGTTGTTTGCCCTGCATCGAGACGATGGTCAAACAAATAGACAGCTGTCATGACCATGAACCTCCTGCCCCAGGTCTACTTACCAGACGTCCACCGGCTCGACGGGGCAAAAACAATAGATAGTGTATTTTATATTGTGCGTAAATAAAGATGCCATACAGATGGGGCAGTTCTATTGCCCTGCTGCCCCATGTGAGCCAAAGCTGGCCCTTACTGTATATAACAACCCAAATCTGACCCACATGCTCCTAAACACATCTGATCCTCGTATGGCAGACTGCACTGCTACCTATATAAGCCATTATCCATATAATAAGAAAATAGCACACACTTCGCACCTATCATTGCGTGATATACAATACGTAATTTTAAATCATGTTATTTGCCCTCCATCGAGACGATGGTCAAACACCCAAACAAATACACAGCTGTCATGACCATGAACCTCCTGCCCCGGGTGTACTTACCAGACGTCCACCGGCTCGACGGGGCAAAAACAATAGTGTATTTTATATTGTGCGTAAATAAAGATGCCATACAGATGGGGCAGTTCTTTTGCCCTGCTGCCCCATGTGAGCCAAAGCTGGCCCTTATATAACAACCCACATCTGACCCACATGCTCCTAAACACATCTGGTCCTCGTATGGCAGACTGCGCTGCTACCTATATAAGCCATTATCCATATAATAAGAAAATAGCACACACCTCGCACCTATCACTGCGTGATATACAATACATAATTTTAAATCATGTTGTTTGCCCTCCATCGAGACGATGGTCAAACACCCAAACAAATACACAGCTGTCATGACCATGAACCTCCTGCCCCGGGTGTACTTACCAGACGTCCACCGGCTCGACGGGGCAAAAACAATAGTGTATTTTATATTGTGCGTAAATAAAGATGACATACAGATGTGGCAGTTCTATTGCCCTGCTGCCCCATGTGAGTTAAAGCTGGCCCTTAAATAACAACCCACATGCTCCTAAACACATCTGATCCTCGTATGGCAGACTGCACTGCTACCTATATAAGCCATAAGCCATTATCCATGTAATAAGAAAATAGCACACACCTCACACCTATCATTGCATTATTTATATATATATATATATATATATATATATATATATATATATATATATATATATATATATATATATTTTAATACATAATTTTAAGTCATGTTTGCCCTCCATCAAGACGATGGTCAAATACCTAAACAAATACACAGCTGTCATGACCATGAACCTCCTGCCCTGTGTCTACTGGTCTACTTACCAGACGTCCACTGGCTTGATGGGGCGAGAACAATAGATAATGTATTTTCTATTGTGAGTAAATAAAGATGACATACAGATGGGGCAGTTCTGCGGCCCTGCTGCCCCATGTGAGTTAAAGCTGGCCCTTAAATAACAACCCACATCTGACCCACACACATCCCGGCATCGAGACGATGGTCAAACACCCAAACAAATACACAGCTGTCATGACCATGAACCTCCTGCCCCGGGTCTACTTACCAGACGTCCACCGGCTCGACGGGGCGGGGCTTTGTTTGGGCAACATGACCACCCACCTTTAATCTACAGGCCGCCTTTAATCAGGAAAATGAGCCACTATTAAAACCAATGACTGCCATTAAAGCAGCGAGCGCTGGCCATTTACAGCACACAAGTCCACATATATGTGTGTATCCTCGTGTGTGTGTGTGTGTGTGTGTGTGTGTGTGTGTGTGTGTAGCTATGGACGCAGTAAGTGACAGCGCCTGTCCAGATGTAAAAGTGCCTAAACAAACAAGATCCAGCGTTTCTCTGGTTTGAAATGACATTAGATTACAACCACCTGCGCCAACCGAGTCGCTTCCAAAACATTCGGCCCGTGAATGAAATTCATTTATATGTTGTGATAATTGCCCCTAATTGTGTCTTTGAAGCAACGCAGTGAGGCACTCAGCATCTGGATCGCATATGCCCCGCACTGCGGCACAGACCGGCTAACCAGCGGGAAACCGACGTGCCCTTTGAAACGGGACGGACAGACGGCTGTTGACCTGAGCGTATAGATGAATCCCATCCATCCCTGGATGACTCTGATCCTCTATCAGTTGACCTTTGAGCCTTGAAGGGGCACCCAGGTTAGATGATAGAAAATGGGCCCAGCTGGAAACCAAGGTGCTAATGGCCCTCACTTAGCCTAAATGGTGGGGTTGCTCGACGGGGAGCGGGATTGTAGGTCTGGTTTCTTAAAGCAGATATCCACTGGCAAAAGTATATGACCTGACCATCAACTATAGAACCAATTCCATTCTTGTAGCCGAAACATCAGAATACTTTATTAATCCCCGGGGAATTGCAGTTTTTTACAGATGCCCCATTAGATGTGTTTATATATACAAAAGGGCAAATAGAAAATTTACAATATGTGCAGTAAAATTAAACTAAAAGTATTAAAAATACACAATAAAGTAATGGGGCGGCATGGTGTCTTTGTGGTTATGTCCATCCAGGGGAGAACGTTTCGGGCGCTGGGCAGATACACCCAGGACAGGGCGCCAATCTATCGCTGGGCACACACTCACTCACACAAACACACTCTATATGGGCAATTTGGAGAATTCAATTGACCTTGATCCATGTTTTTGGACTGTGGGAGGAACCCGGAGGAAACCCATGCGGACACAGGGAGAACGTGGAACCTCCACCCAGATTAGGATTTGAACCGGGAATCCCTAGCGCCCCTGATTTACGTTATTGCACATTAAATTATAAAGTGAGTGAGGAGTTAAATAGACTGATGATACAGTTTGATGGCCACAGGTGAGAATGACCTCCTGTGGCGCTCCCTGTTGCATTTGGCGGGAGTGGTAGCTCAGTGGTCAGGGCATTGGGCTTATCAATCTGAAGGTTGGGGGTTCAAATCCCAGGTCCACTGAAGTTACCAATGTGGGTCCTTGATCAAGACCCTTAACCTTCATTGCTCCAGGGATGTTGTGATGAACCCTGTGCTCACCTTGTAAGTCGCTTTGGATAAAAGCGTCCAATAAATGACCAAATATAAATGTAATGTAAATGTAAATGTAAATTTGGGTGGATTGAGTCTTAAACTGAAACTTAAACAGCCCCAATTCTTCAAGTGGGGCTTTTTTTTGAGATTTGGATCGTATCTGCGGGAATCTGTGCCCATTCAGTCGAAAGAGCATCGAGCATGAGGTCAGATATTGATGTTGGATGAAAAGGGCTGGCTCAGGTTCCACTCCATCCCAAAGGTGTTCGGTGGGGTTGAGGTCAGGGCTTTGTGCATGCCAGTGGAATTCCTTCACACCACACTTATCAAACCATGTCTTTATGGACCTGTGCACAAGAAGACGGTCATGCCGCAGCAGGAAAGGGCCTGTTGTGAAACTGCTGTAATAACATCGTACGCGTATAAACGTCTCGGACGCCTTTACCATTAGAATTACCCTCGACTGGAACCACGAGGCTCAGTCCACTTCCACTCCGGGAAGGTTAGCCACATACTTCTGATGATACGAATGACGTTCTGCATCAGTGTCTATGAAAACAGCCCCGAGTAAACACACTCGGGCAAAAACCACAAATTATGTATTCACACACGATCGCGTGGCATAGAGACAACTGGATATCCATTGAAGTCGAGCCATTATAACAAACAAGGACACCTTTGAAAACAGTCGTACACGCGAGAACTCCGAGACGCCGATGACGGCCTGGGCCTCCGGTTTATTTCCACAGTCTCAGCAGTGTCTCGCTTTGTGAGTTCAGAGTGTAGTTCATTTCGGCCGTGTGTGGAGATCTCTGCATCTCATCTCTAGCAGATGCCACAGTTCACAAAAAAATACTTGTTCGGACAACAACCACTGATTTTGGAGTGAATTAATATTGAATAAGGTTGATATTTAAATATAATATCTCATCATCTTCCACTCATCATAGTACTCTACTAGAGTCGCGGGTTCCCTATGATCATTCAGGGGAGAACGTTTTGGGCGCTGGGCACACTCTCACTCACTTGCACTAACACACTTACTATATAGGGACAATTTGAAAGCAGCCAATTCACCTTAATTGATGTGATTTATTGATCAATGCAAATTTTAAAAGCCTGTGCCACTAATCTCATGTTATTAATATATAATTATAATTATGGGGTGGCACGGGGGTGTAGTGCTTCGAATCTCGATCTGTTCTCCCCGTGTCCATGTGGGCTTTCTCCAGGTTCTCCGATTTGTTCTCACAGTCCAAAAACATGAATTCAAGGGTAATTGGCTGCTCTTAACTGACCCTATGTAAATTGTCTCTATATAATGTCTGTGTGAGTGAGTGTGTGCCCAGCGATGGATTGACGCCCTGTCCTGGGTGTATCTGCCCAGTGCCCAACAACATTCTCTCCTGAATAGGGACCCCATCCGTCCGTCCGTCCCTAGTAATGAATTAAACAGAAGATGATGGATAAATTATTATTATTATTTTTTATGTATGTATCCCCCCACCATACACACAGGCAGTCCGGCCCTGTGCTGCTCCTGTGCTGTGTTGATAACCAGCAGTGCGCTGACTCTAAATGAAGCCTGTAAAGACAAAAGCAGTGATTTAAGGAGCCATGAAAAAGAAATCCACCGAAACAACCACACACACGTGAACACTAATGCAGGGACACCCAAGAAGCATGACCAAATAGTTCACACGCTCCCAACACATGTTGCCAAAAGTGTCGGGACAGTCATGCTCAATTCCAAACATGGATTAGAGTTTGAAAACTGACGATAAAATAGATTTATAAGATATCCTGAATGTGATCTTTATCTTATATCATCTCGTTATGTATTAAGGCACTGGGCAGAGACACCCAGGAAAGGCTGCCAATCCATCACTGGGCTCACACAGACACACACACACTATATAGGGGCAATTTAGAGCTTCTGCATTTTGGCACTGGATACACAAAATAAAAAGATCTGTATTTAAAATTAGAATATTAACCCTAAAATGAAAGTTAATACCTAAATACATTGCTTTATTACTATTTTTATATATATATATATATATATATATATATATATATATATATATATATATATATATATATATATATATATATATATATTTGTACATGAAACATGAAGTATAATGCAAATACACACAGTGTGGTTTAAGGTGCCTTCATGCTGAGACCCTCAGCTCAGATCCAGCGTGGAACACAGAGAAGCACATACACCCAGGCTCATGGTTTTATTAGGTTATATAGTTTTAGTAACTACTTCGCTTACTCTCTGTGCGTGTTTATACAGATGTAGCCAAGGGGTTTCGTTCACACTTCATTAGTCTGCGACACTTGTTTTTAAAACTCACCTGTTTTTGTGATGTGGTCTCAGTTAAACTCAGTTAAAGTCTTATGTTTATGGAACAGTGCACCGATTCTAATTCAGCTAGAGCTTATGGAACGTTCTATGAGTTCAGTGTGAAGTTGATTTGGGTTTTCCAGCATTATATGAGATCTTTAGTTTTATTGATCATTAACATCTCAGGATTTCCACAGTTCCTCTGATTCACTATTATTATATACGTAATTATATTATATGTGTATATGTATGTAAGTGTTACATATATATATATATATATATATATATATATATATATATATATATATATATATATATATATATATATGTGTGTGTGTGTGTGTGTGTGTATTAAATTTACATTTAATGTATTTAATGTATATATGTGTGTGTGTATTAAAATTAAATTTAAATTTAAGACAAATAATGTAATGTGAATCTAGACAAACCATTGAAGTCATTGTTATTGTTATACAACATATTTAGGTTGTTTTACTCTATTATGCAAATTAGGTGATGACATCATTTTGCAACTTCTAGTGCCTTTAGGACAGCCAATAGCTACTTACTTTTGCACCAGTGGTGATAATTGGCAGCGCAGTCAGATTACAGCACCAGGCGGCAGTCCTCACTGGAGCACAGTGAATGAGTCGGTATATTTTTGGAAAATCAAGTGTAGGTAAAATACCCAGCGATGGATTGGCCCTGTCCTGGGTCTATCTGCCCAGCGCCCGAGACATTCTCCCCTGGATGGGCATGGGGAAGCACCCCCCCCCCCCCCCCCGACCCTAATAGAGGATAAAGCGTGAGATAATGAATGAAAGTGTAGGTAAAAGGGAACCAGGTCCAGAGATCGTCCTGTAGTCCAGAGTCAGGGTCTTGTATTAAATGTGGACAACTACAGAAGCCAAAAAAAGAGAGATGAGTGGTGGAGTAACACCGGAGGATCTGCAAAGTTCTGGATCAGCAGAAGATGCCTTCATCATGATGGAAAACCCCTAACTGTCTCCTACAGCCTTTACACCATTCTGCTTTGTGATTAGTGATGACTCAGCTAAATCCTCAGATCTTAAAACTTCTTCTTCGTCTTTTGATCATTTCCGTTGCCATTTAAGGCATCAGTGCCTTCTACCAGTCCCACCCCCGAGTCTTGTGTACTTTGTAAAGCAGACACCCTTAACCCTCATCAGTCCTCATCAGGGTTCTAACAGATAAAAGGCTTGCTATTGTTTAAGTAGCGTGTGTAAGCGATAGCATGTTTGAGGATGCATCCGGTCGGACTTCTAACACTTCTCTTCTCGGCTCGGGTTCATGCTTCACTTGGTTTCTGTGATGCAAATGATCAAGTCTCCAGACTTCTTTAAGAATGAGAGAGACGCCATCTCGCGTGGTCACAGCAAACATCAGAATGAGGTCCAAGATGAAAAGATTTCCAAGTGAAGGTGGTTTTGTGAAGCATTACAACACAAACTTATAAACAACGTTCATTTGAATAAACATACTGATATTTCTAATATTTACAGAACCAATCAAAAGTTTGAACACACCTCCTTCTGGCTCCATTCTCTGTTTCCTCCACTTATCATATAGATGGACTTTGTAGTTTTACAATTACAGACTGTAGTCCATCTGTGTCCTGTTGGTTCTCTGTTCTCTGTTGGTCAGGAGCATCACAGAACAGGTATCATTTGGGTGGTGGATTGTTTATTGTCAGTTCTGCAGTGACACTGATGTGGTGAGGGGGTTTTAGTGCAGCAGTGCTGCTGGAGTTTCATTTCTCCACCTCAGCGACACTGCTGGGATAGGAATAATGCACCCACCAAATAACCCCTGCTTTGTGGTGGTACTATTGGGGTCCTGACCATTAGAACAGAGTAAAGGGGACGTACACAGTATGTACTGTAGAGCACACACAGATGGACTACAGTCTGGAATTGTGGAACTACAAAGTCCATCTTTACAGTAAAAAGGAGGTGTCCAAATGTTTAACTGGTCTTGGTTGATGGGGACATTCGGAGCCTTTGCAACAAGACCCTCAACCCTCATTGCTCTAGCAGGGTATAATGGGGGACTTTCTGCTCTGATGAGATACTTATGAGCCACTTTGGCTAAAAGAATCTATAAAATCTATAACAACATAAACGTATACTATTAAAACACACTGATGCATTAACGTCACTCATGAGTAGAGCATCGTCCAGTAAACAACCAATATTAGTCGTTGGGTTATATTTTTTATTTTTAATATTGATATTGGTAATACAAATATTTCTGCCCGTGATAAACACCCCTTTGTTTCTTAGAACATGCTGTATTTATTTTAATGACCTGGACTCATTTATAAACTGGGATAAGATCTAATAGAACATGTTCTGAGATCATCAGTGTAATTTCCTCACAGGGGGCGCTGTGCTACATCATATAACTGTTCAGGCTATTTAGTAAGTGTCTTATTTGATTAGTCAGTCAGCAGCTGTTTAAATAAAGTTAGACAGTATGGAAAGACATTTCCTCTGCGCTGTAACCACCTGTCTGACACACACTCTGTGTTCGGGTCTCCATGGGCTCATGTGCTCACTTTACTCTGTGTGTATGTGTGTGTGTGTGTGTGTGTGTGGGTGTGTATGAGTGTGTTTCACTGCACAGATGGGTTAAATGTGGAGGACACACTCCTCTGTGTGTGTACAGTAGGCAAAATGGATCAGTTGTACCGGGATAGGCTAAACCTACACCTCACACGTCTCTTTTATCCTGTGCTTTATTTCACCTCAGAGCCTCGATGCTGACTGATTCACAGGTTCTGCCTCTCCACTGCACTTTAGAACAGAAAGAGACTCAAGCAGCAGCCAGGAGAACAAACCGAGCAACGGCTTAGTGCGAGATAAAGAGATCTTGTTGGTGAGGAGTGAAAACGAGATTACGCCAAAGAGAAAATTAGTTCCGACGTGATGGTCTGACCGAAACGAGAAGAATGGTACAGGGGTTGATGCCCCACTGCCCTCCCGCCCCCTGCGGCATTAAAGAAAGCCTCTGTCTCTCCTCGCTTCTTCTGGTTGTTTAGACTGGACTGCCTCAGACTCCTCCATCATCACCCTTCACTGCTCCGTAAATCCCACAAAGCTCTCTTCTCCTCGCAGTCTGGAAAAATGGCTCTTAGAAACGCGAGGACGGCCAAAAAGCAGCGCGGCTCCGTCCAAATGTGTCCGTTTTAATAAGTGATATGTGTTAGATTAGCATGACCGGGGCTCCAAGAGGACTGCTGACAGCTTTACCCTCTTTCGCCGCCGTTCCTTTCGTCTGTGGGCTTTGACACCATGGCTACTAAAATCAGGTGATGAGTCGAAAAACAACACTGGGTTTTCCTTTTGACACTTGACAGCAGCGCCGTATCGACCAATCGTTGTTCAGCGTTGAGGCTTCAAACTAAACAGCGGCCGGTATGTTCTCCAAAAAGCAATACGCATTACATGGGGTTCGGATTTGCGCCGATAAATTCCGATTGGAATCACTTACCCTCAATTAATCACCGGTTCAGGATCCATAATTCACAGTGACATCACAGACGAAGAGCAGAACCTTAAGGTGGTGATGTTAATCAGAATCATATGAGATCACGATGACAGGTTTTACTTCTTTTGAGTGATTATTATAAAGGTGAATGAAACCCCCCCCGCCCCCCCCCCCCCCCCCCCCCCCCCCCCCCCCCCCCCCCCCCCACCCCCCCCCCCCCCCCCCCCGGATAGTAATAATAAAATAAAAAATTTAATAATAGAATCTGATTCTCTACACACCCTCTTTTGGTTCCACGTATGGTCCATGTTCACAGTTCCCATTCCTGTAACGATGGACTTTGTAGTTCTACAATTCCAGCCTGTAGTCCATCTGTGTGTGTTCTACAGTACATACTGTGTACATCCCCTTTACTCTGTTCTAATGGTCAGGACCCCAATAGTAGCACCACAGAGCTACTATTTGGTTGGTGCATTAGTCCTATCCCAGCAGTGTCACTGAGGTGTTTAAATGCTGCACTAAAACCCCCTCACCACATCAGTGTCACTGCAGAACTGACAATAAACAATCCACCACCCAAATGATACCTGTTCTGTGATGCTCCTGACCAACAGAGAACAGAGAACCAACAGGGGACTAACAACAACAAAGAACACAGATGGACTACAGTCTGTAATTGTAAAACTACAAACTCCATCTATATGGTAAGTGGAGGACATAACAATGGAGCATAAAGGGGTGTGTGCAAACTTTTGACTGGTTCTGTAGAAGCAGCTGTCGTTCTGCAGAACAGAACAGATGATGGGCATGAACCTGTAAACACTTTCATTATGTGTTTTATTAACGCAGAATAAGAGGAAATGATCTGCAATATGAATGAATGAATGAAAAGAACCATGAGCTGGAAAAAAAAAGGCGTGTTTGTTTTTGAAGAGAGCCGTCCGTGCGTCGTCAGTGATGATGAGAGACGGACAGAAAGAGAACGAGAGAGACAAAGAGAGGGCAGAACCCGTCCATCAGCGGCGGACAACCATTAAATAAACCCTCAGAAACAAGAGCGCTGTCAGCGCACACATCATCCACATCAAGCATACTATTCCTCTACCATAGACCTGTCTGCAGTCAACACACACACACGCGCACACACACACACACAGAAAGCTGCACTCAGCACATACACACATATATACACACATATTCATACACATGTATACACACAAGTTGCACTCAACACACACACACACACACACACACATATATATATATATATATATATATATATATATATATATATATATATATATATATATATATATATATATATATATACACAGAAAGCTACACACACACACACACACATTCATACACATGTATACACACAAGTTGCACTCACTCAGCAAATATACATACATAAATATACACACATTCACATATACACACAGAAAGCTGCACTCAGCACACACATACACACATGTATACACACAAATTGCAATCAGCACATACACAAACATAAATACACACATATAAATATATACACACATTCACATATATACATACAGAAAGCCACACACACACGCACACATATTCATACACATGTATACACACAAGTTGCACTCAGCACATACACATACATAAATACACACACACACACACACACATATATATAAATATATACACACAGAAAGCTGCACTTGCACATCCACATTAAGAGATGTATACATAAAGCCCTAATCATGCGCACCCCCCTCCATCGCGCTGTCCTCACTCTGCAGGCCCATGTTGACGGAGACCCACCAGGAGGACGATGTCGGCCGTGTTTCAGTGAAAGAAACGAGGGGAGAAGAAAGGCAGCGCAGGCAACGCAAACACAAAGGAAATCCCGGTTCTGACCACTTCATTTATTTTCCATTGCTCACCAGAGAAGCTACTTTTCGTCGAACGCTCCGAGCCGCTCGTTCCGCCGCAGCTGAGCACACAACACGTCAGAACGTCCAGATTTACAGATCTTGATGGAGGAGAAATCGACACCTGTCTTTGGGATTTCAGGCGACTCTTATTAAATCAAGCCGCGTTCTGAAGAATTCTAAAGAGCGCTTTGATCCCGGCGGCGCGGGGATTCCTGCTATAACGCTCCGGCTGCTTTCTCTGTGGACTTGGTTCTCCTCGGGTCTCTGTGGGTTTCCTTCAGGATTCTGGTTTCCTCCCACAGTCCAGAAATGTAACACAGGAGGATTGGAGATACTCGATATGGACAAGTAATACAGAGAGGCCCTCACATTACGATGAGAGAACCTTATATTATACCCCATTCTAAGCTAGAAACCACCACCACCCCCCTTAATTTCCACTCTTCTGCAGTGTCTGTGGAAATGATTATTGAATTGTCAGCTTGAACGCTGATGTCGGATGACAGGCCTGGCTCACGGTTGGGTTGTACTTCGATCTGAAGGTGTTTGATGGACATTAGGTTGCTTTCCACCAAACTCCCTAAACCACGGGCCATGCTTTGTGCACTGGCTGTGTATTGCAGGAACAGGAATGGCCTTCCCCAAACTGTTAGTCCTGAGTACATTGCAAGATGTTTAGTTCTTTTACATCTGTGCTGATGAAACCTAATGAGGAACCTGAATGCAGTGAATCAGAGGTGTGTCCACTGTCTGCTTTAAGCGTCTTCTGATGTACTGTACCAGTCAAAAGTTTGGACACCCCCCTTCCCCCTTGTCCATTTCCTCCACTTACCATATAGATGGACTTTGTAGTTTCACAATTACAGACTGTAGTCCATCTCTGTTCTTTGTTGTTGTTAGTCCCCTGTTGGTTCTCTGTTCTCTGTTGGTCAGGAGCATCACAGAACAGGTATCATTTGGGTGGTGGATTGTTTATTGTCAGTTCTGCAGTGACACTGATGTGGTGAGGGGGTTTTAGTGCAGAAGTGCTCCACCTCAGTGACACTGCTGGGATAGGACTAATGCACCCAGCAAATAATCCCTGCTCTGTGGTGGTACTATTGGGGTCATGACATCAGATGACATGATGACATCGGAGGCAATAGGTGGTAAGATTATATTTAGAATCGTGAAAAAGGGAAAATAAAAGTTTAGCTGATGGAAGAGCATGAAACTGCTACCTCAACTATTATTATTATTATTATTATTATTATTATTAGTAGGAGTAGTAGTAGTATGTACACAGTGTGTAAGTAGAAGTTAGGTCACCGACGCTTTGTCTCTGAAATAAAACCACGAGATTATCAGCTTAGAAGACGTGGATGGTTTCAGGAGATGAAATGAGGAACAATGGGAACCGATTTTTTCTTTTTTTTTTTTTTTTTCACGCAAGAATCAAATTCCTGGAAGTCAGCTTAATGAATGAAGGAGGAATTCAGGAATCCCACAACGCCTGGCCAGACCCAGAGACTCAGGCAATCTCCAGTAACAGAAACAATGGCAGGGGGAATATTTGGATTGGACCTGTTCAGCTCATCAGAAAAACAGAAGCAAGCTTGATGTGGGTGGACAGAAAGGTTTCAACTGGAAACTCAGCAAAGAGGCGAGCGGATGAGGGGCTTCAGCCCTGGACTGCAGGCTTTCACAAACGTAACCAGGGATTTCATCCACTTTAGTATCTGTCTCTCAGGTTTTAAACATCCGGACATCCATTACCTTCCGCTTAATCCTCTACTGGGGTCATGGGAGCTACTAAGGAGCTCCAGGTTCGAATCCCGATCAGGGAGCAGTATCCATGTTGTCCTCGTGGGGTTTTCTCCGTTATCCTCACAGTCCTTAAAAGATGGATTCATGACTGCTCTCAATTGCCCCTATAAGTGATAGTGATTAATTTGGCTACTGTGCATACACACAGAGGAATTTGTCCTCCACATTTAACCCATCCATGCAGTGACACACACACACAAACATCTACACACACACATGTACACACACACACTGGTGAAGTGAGCACGCATGCCCAGAGCGGTGGGCAGCCTTGAACACGGCTCCCACGGAGCAATTGGGGTTAGGTGTCTTGTTCAAGGGCACTTCAGCCATAGTACATGTTGGGATTGGGAATTGAACCGGGAACCTTTAGGTTCCTTAACCACAAGCCCATGACTGCCCCTATATATATAGTGTGTGTGTGTGTGTGTGTGTGTGTGTGTATGTGAGAGTGTGTGTGTGTATGTGCCCTTCGATGGAGTGGCGTGTATCTGCCCCGTCCTGGGTGTATCTCTGTCCAGATCCTAAAACATTATCCCCTGGGTAAGCATGAGGGAACCCCCCCCCCCCCCCCCCACACCACCACCAATTTAGTAGAGGATTAAGTGGGATGTTCAGGTTGCAGAGCTGTGGGGTTTTTTTTTTTTACCCACAAGCCATTGCTGCCCCAGATATACATGACAACCAGATGTAAACGTAGCAATTTGAAAAATATGTATTTAAAATGCTTGACTGATTCTGAGGCTGAAAGCCGTCTCCATCACTTACAGCTAAAATAAACTTCAACTGCAACACTCATTCCAACCACTGGGGGCAGCTGGGGCAGCTGGGACTTCACATCCATCACACATCAAATGCTGATGATGGAGGACTCCGAGAAAAAAAAAAAAAAAAAAAAAAAAAAAAAAACACACCCGTCTTTTCTTCTTTTCCTTCCTCTTTTGCCATCTGTCTCTCTCTCCCTCTGGTAGCTACAGACTGACCACACTGTGGTTTGGGGGACTGATCCTTTTCCTAGTCCTTTGTTTTCTCACACACAGACACACACACACACACACACACTCACACACACATACAGAATTTAGTCAGTTACCTTCTATAGTAATATAACCCATGTGGTACCAGAAACATCGGAATGCCCATGTAGGTTGTGTCTACTGTAAACTTTGGTGAAAGAAGGACTACAGAACCAGAACCGTATGTTGGGTCGGGTTGGACCTCCTAAAACCACTGAAGGATTTACTTTGAAACCAGCAAGTTCGCTAGAAAATACATTTTAATGTGTGGTCTTAATTTGGTGCGAGGCCTTTCGCTGATTCAGCATATCAATAGCCCCAATGCGCAGAATGAGCTTCATAAAGAACCGGGTTTGGGTTTGAGGTGAAAGAACTTAACCAGCCTGCACGAAGCCCTGACCTCAACCCCCATCCGCCACTTTGCTGGATGAACTGGAACCCGGCTCGCTTTTAACGCTTCAACAATCCTCGTCTCAAACTGTTGACCCATGATTCATTTTTCCTTCTTGTTGTTCTAAACGATGGGAATTGTATTTGCAGGATGTTCTCTAAGTTAGAACACTGTGTTTTTGCTCGGTTTACTGAGCTGCAGCCAGTTCGGTCCGTATTTTTGCTCCGTAATTAATCATGACGAGTTTCCACTCATCTCCGTGTCATGGAACCTCCACCAGTCAGTGCGGGTGTAGCGTTGCAGTACACTTTTTATTTAATCTAATACAAAAGTATTAGGACACTCTTTAATGACTGAACTCGGGTGTTTAGGTTCATCCCGTTCAGCCACTGGACACAAAAGTTTGGACACGCCCCCTTCTGGCTCCATTATCTATTTCCTCCACTTACGATATACATGGAATTTGTAGTTTTCCAATAACAGACTGTAGTCCATCTATGTCTTTTGTGTTGGTTCTCTGTTCTCTATTGGTCAGGAGCATCACAGAACAGGTATCATTTGGGTGGTGGATTGTTTATTGTCAGTTCTGCAGTGACACTGATGTGGTGAGGGGGTTCTAGTGCAGCAGTGCTGCTGGAGTTTCATTTCTCCACCTCAATGACACTGCTGGGATAGGACTAATACACCCACCAAATAATCCCTGCTCTGTGGTGGTACTATTGGGGTCCTGACCATTAGAACAGAGTAAAGGGGACGTACACAGTATGTACTGTAGAACACACACAGATGGACTACAGTCTGGAATTGTAGAACTACAAAGTCCATCTTTACAAGAAGTGGAACTGAGAACATTGAGACAAAAAGTGGCGCGTCCAAACTTTTGTCTGTCCCTGTGGTAATGTTTGCCCTCTTGTGCTGCCCTGCTGCACTGGCATGTGAGAATAGTATGTGCAAATGTTCTCAAAACCTATATATATATATATGCTTAATGTTTCTAGTTTTGGGTTCTGTAATGTGTCCTCAGAAGACACTCGCTTTGATTTGGAACATTCTCTACATTCTGCGGTTGGGAGAAAGAACCCACCCTACCTGTTTGCTGGAGCAATGGCGTGGCTGTCCGATTGGGTGGTTGGTGTGGTGAGAAGTTAATCACAATCCTGGACCCAGGGTGGGGACCGGTGTCTGCATGCTCTCGCACACGCTCGCGTGCACACACACATACACACAGGAAACCAGTGCACCCAGTAAAAGCATAATTAGAAACACACATGCTGAATTCAGGCCTACGATGGGTGTGATGCACACCATGACTGGCTCGAAAACACAAAGACAAAATCCAAGCGTGCTACACCCTACTGATTCACTGCGAACATACGGCGTTACAGCGGCGCGGCCGCTTATTAATCGCTTTCCTAATTGTGTCTGAAAAGCTGGAGCCCTTCATGTGATGTCACCGAGTCAGTCATGGGTTCTTGCAAATAAACTGTACGGAGTAATTACAACTCCTACTTGAGCACTAAACCATAAGGCGGAGTAAACAAAGTAACAGCAGTGATGTCATCAGATTAGGAATCAGGACTGAGGTGGAATGAATATGGACAGATGCTGTTGGGGATGAGACGATTAATCGTTTTTGCAATTCTTTGTCATTAAAAAAAAAATTACAATGAATTAATCCTTAATTAATGAGCGGCGGCACGGTGGCTTAGTGGTTTGCATGTTCTCCTCTCAGCACTAGGGATTCCCGGTTCGAATCCCCATCTGGGTGGAGTTTCCATGTTCTCCCCGTGTCTGTGTGGGTTTCCTCCGGGTTCTCCGGTTTCCTCCCACAGTCCAAAAACATGGATCAAGGTCAATTGGATTCTTCAAATTTCCCCATATAGAGTGTGTCTGTGTGAGTGAGTGTGTGCCCAGTGATAGATTGGCGCCCTGTCCTGGGTGTATCTGCCCAGCGCCCGAGACGTTCTCCCCTGGATGGGCATGGGGAACCCCACCGCGACCCTAATAGAGGATAAAGCGGGAGATAATGAATGAATGAATGACGACATTCAGAAGGAACATGCATATTATGCCGTAATTCCTAAATCCTCAGCAAAAGCCCTTTGTTGTCTTTATATCAATAACAAAATGTTTAGTTTTACATTAAATAAATAACAAACATAACATTTTGCTAAAGTTCATTTAAAGTTCATTCATTCATTCATTATCTTCCGCTTAATCCTCTATTAGGGTCGCGGTGGGGTTCCCCATGCCCATCCAGGGGAGAACGTTTCGGGCGCTGGGCAGATACACCCAGGACAGGGCGCCAATCCATTGCTGGGCACACACTCACTCACACAGACACACTCTATATGGGGCAATTTGGAGAACTCAATTAACTTGATCCATGTTTTTGGACTGTGGGAGGAAACCGGAAAACCCGGAGGAAACCCACGCAGACACGGGGAGAACATGGAAACTCCACCCAGATGGGGATTCGAACCAGGAACCCCTAGCGCTGAGAGGCGAACATGCTAACCACTAAACCACCGTACCGCCCCTTATTTAAAGTTAATGGTGATTATTTCTTTTACAATAATTGTAGCATCAAAATCTGAAGTCGTCTCATCTCTACTTAAAATACATTCTGTTGGCTTCACTGACTCGCCGTTGCTTTTATTGTCTATTTCACAAGTTCCACTCAGAATACAGCTGCACTTTGTGGTTCCACAGTTACACACTGCAGTCAAACTGCTGCTCTAAATACCCTCTCCGTTCTGAATACCCCATGCCTCATGCAGAACTTAAATATAGATCATACTGGTGTTTCCCTTGTAAACAGAAGTACTGCACAATACAGAAGTGCTTGGGTGTGATTCCTGTCCCCAGACTGTTTACACTGCTAGAAGTGGCATCTGGGCTATTAATACCCCCCTGTGGGAAGACGGCAGATGTGTGGTCCTTCATGGATTTCCTATAACCCCTCAGCGGGGGAAAAGATGGCCATGAAAAGCCTTCAAACAAAGCTGAGAATAGACAACATGATTCATTTCATACATCATTATACGGAAATCTTTGGTCACGTTATAAGCTTTACAGTCGTCATCTTGTTATTTGTATATATACTTTTTTACCTTTGAATTATTGTATATCCAAATATATATATATATTATGCAATAATATGCAATAATATAGCATATATATATATATATAATACTACAAAGGTAAAAAAAAAAAAAAAAAAAAAAAAAAATATATATATATATATATATATATATTACAAATAACAAGATGGCAACTGATGTTTATATTTATATATATATATATATATATATATATATATATATATATGTATGTATGTATGTGTGTGTGTGTGTGTATGTATGTGTGTGTATGTATGTGTGTACGTATATGTACATATGTATATGTAGCTATATATATTGCAATAATACAAAGGTAAAAAAAAAATAATATATATATATATATATATATATATATATATATATATATATATGTATGTATGTGTGTGTGAGTTTTAATTACCTTTTTAATTCTGGGGAAGACATAGCATTTCACTGCTGTCTGTACAGTGTATATTTATACATGTGACAAATAAACTTTGATTTGATTTATTCTTAATTCTAATTATTAACTGTGTTCACGAGCGATACAAAAAACACGTTGCTCTTCAGGTGTCGGGTTCTTGATCGCAATATTCCTGCAAACCGCAGCACTGCTGAGCAACAAACTATAAACTATTACTGTAATAAAGGATCTGAGTTATTAGTTTTTATTTTATTTTATTTTATTATGAAATTTTAAGCTTACGGGTCTGAACTTCCACCCCGCGGAGGCCGCGTCACGCTGCTCATTACAATCTTACACCTCGAAAACATTCTCTCGCTTTCCATCTGCGTCGTTTAAATAGCAACACTGCTCGTGAATAAATCTACCCCAATGGGGTATGTGGAGTTCCCATGCTCTTCGTTTGGTTCCGTTCCAACAGACGTGTGATGACTTACAGTCTGTGCGACTTGAAAGCATCCTTCTTGTGTGTGCTGCGGCCGTCTGCAACGAGGTGTTGTCTCTGCTGAGTCAGCAGCGACTCGGATCGCGCTAAAGCTTTAATCAGCCCGAAAGCCGCAGTCCCCAGCGTCGGAGTCACGCTTCAGTTCATCACTATCGAGTAAACTGTTGTAATCAACTCTGAAAAGCACATATGATTAGTCTGACATCAACAGTTTACCCAGACTCAAAACCTTATAATTAGCCAATTCAAATAGCTGCCCTCGGAATCAGGGATGTTCTTGATCTGCTGATGAGGCCAATTCAGCAGAAGTCAGTCTCAACATGTACTGAATAAACGCGAGCTCATCTCACGTTCACCTTCATGTGGACTTTAACTCGCTCACACCTTCAGTGTGTCGACTCGTTCCGGTTTAAATGTCCGTGAATGAGTTCTTAAATGGCTTTATATGTTACGTTCACATTTATTTATTTGTATAGTGTTTATTACAATTGTACATTGTCACAAAGCAGCTTTGATCTGGCTGCTGATGATGCGTTTTATCCCTCATTAAATTGATGGGGTTTAGTTTGGGTTCTTCGTCAAGTCTAGCATGAGGGTCTGTTCTCCAGTTTCCTCCCATCCATCCATCCATCCATCATCTTCCGCTTTGTCCTCTTTTAGGGTCGCGGGGGGAGTTCCCCATGCCCATCCAGAGGAGAACGTTTCGGGCACTGGGCAGATACACCCAGGACAGGACGCCAATCTATCGCAGGGCACACACTCACTCACACAGACACACTCTATATGGTGCAATTTGGAGAATTCAATTGACCTCGATCCATGTTTTTGGACTATGGGAGGAAACCGGAGAACCCGGAGGAAACCCACGCAGACACGGGGATAACATGAAAACTCCAATCGATGGGGATTCAAACCGGGAATCCCTAGCGCTGAGATGAGAACATGCTAACCACTAAGCCTCCTTGCCGCACCACTTTCCTCACAAAGTCTAAAAACATGGGTTCAAGGTGAATTGGCTGCTCTTAAATCTAAATGATCCCTATATAGTGTGTGTGTGTGTCTGTGTGGGTTAGTCCAGTGATGGGTTGGCATCATTAACTATAGATCTAGAAACTTGTAGAGTGTAAATCTGGAAAAAAAATCACTGTATATTTGAGAATTAACACTAAGGCCCTTATTTATTTTGACCTTTAACAAGCGGTCAACCGCACACTACACAGCTTCATTATGATTTAGGGTCAGTGTCACGTGTCAGTGTGTCTGAGTAAGGATCGTAAGGATGGGAAATGTATGCGGTGAAAAGAACATGCAATAAACCAACTGTAACATGCAACACACCTCATTTTGAGATGGCCACGCCCATCAGGGAAGCTATATTCACCAGCAGCGTTGCTATTTAAATCACGTAGAGAAAAATAGAGTTAGTGGGGTGTAAGTTAGCAATGAGCATCACAACGAGCCTGGAAGAGAGGACTCACAGAATAAAGAAAGAGAAAAGTGCTTCATATTGAATTGCTTTATTTAGTGTTATTTATATTAATAAATGGGTTTAATAATATATATATATATATAAGAAGCAACAGTGAACCAAACTACATTAAATTAGACAAAAATGAACAAATGAACAGATTTAATACGCAACACTGGCAACATTTCGAGTAAAAACAATTATCTGAACTATTATTGCTTTGAACAATATAGAAAATTTCACGTCTTTTGAGAAAAATGTGTAATAAAATGTACAAAATGGAACGTTTAACAACTTAAAATACAACGTACTGCATTCTCCTGGAAATACACACCTGTTCTCCAAAATGATGTCATAGCAACTACGAAGTCGCCCAGCAGGGGCAATACAAACACATATTTAGTACTATGGCATTATTGGGTGGAGTAGGTGTAATGTAATTTTGTTTAAGCAGTAACCTGCCCTCTTTACCCCGTTACGCTGGGTATTCCGCTGATTTGGTACAAACTCAGATCAGTATGTCATCTCACAACCTAAAGAAAAAAGGAAACGGGTTCCGCTGAGAACCACAGAGAACGTTCTGTAACGAAACGGAGAAGGCTTTCTGCTCCAGTGCTGTGTGTACAGGTGGAGGCCTCTGAGACAGGAGTGGGGGGGGGGCATTTAACCTAATCACATGACTGCTACCAACCAGGAGGGAGGTAGGGTGGCGGTTCTCTGAGTCACATGATCACGCCATGGCATTTTTAATGAGCAAATTTCCAAAAGTTAAACACTGCAGCTTTCAAAGATTTTTTTTTAATAAAAGAGCTTAAATTTAGAATTTTTACCAAATTTACCAGAAATGGTTCCAAATCTCTTCAGCTCATGTCAAAAATGTATATAATAATAATGTATATAATTATAATTATTGGTTACCTTATGGAAATGTTTTTATTGGCTGTTGTGGCGGATGATTAGGATAAAAGGATCTGGATCTTGTAATTGTAAGGGTTTGGTTCTGGATGTTCCAATTGTTTCTTGAGAAAACAACACTAAACCCACACTGGCACTTAATTAGGAAAAATGGGAACGTAAAACGAGGCGATGTCGTCACACATGTGCATGTGTTTTCTCTTTTATAGTGTTTAATGACCTCGCCTACCTGACTTTTTAACACTGTTATGTATAAAGCAGATAGGCCTGCACTGCCCGGTTCTAAAACACGGTGGCGCTGTAATGTATGTATTGTGTCGAGTCTACACGGCCTTAACCGATAGGTTTGAGATATTCTGCATATCACAGTATGTGTACCGGCCCGGGTTCGGCTGCATGATGGCATCTACCCCTCCGTCTCTCCGTGGACGTTCTCCATGTGCACTTTGAGGTAGTCGTTCCGGGTGAACTTCTTGTGGCACAGGGAGCACTCGGCCATGGGGCGGTTGGGGTTGTGGGTCAGCTTGTGGCGGATCAACATTTTCTTCAGGCTGAATGAAAGGTCGCACACCTGCAAACAATCCAACCACAGAGCGCGTCAGCCGAACCGTCAACGCGGCCCTCCATCGATCCGTGCTCTTTACAGAACCCGGGTACAGAGTTTATAGCAATATGGTTGTGACATTTACAGTGCGCCACATCTTGACATCACGACGTTATATAAATGAAAAATAATAATAATAAAAATACGGTTTCTGAAGATCTGTTTTTACGTGTGTTTAAAAAGCCGAGCCAAGCACGAAGGTTCATGTTGGAACTTGTTTAGTGTTGAAGTTTTAAATAGGACTGTTTTTTAATAGCACATGTGGGTTGGATGGGATTCCTGGGGGGAAAAAAACGAAACGCGAAAATAGAGGTCGGCGAGCGAGATGCTTGTATTATGACATTTGCAGTGAGATAATTCGGATCCATCTCCAGATTTCAGTGGTGTTTGTCTGGTGTAATGTGAAGCATGCGCACTCTCCCCTGATGTGCGTGTGGATTTCTGACCCCGGGTCGTGTTTTCTGTGGTGTGTGTGTTATTTCAGGCACAAGGCGGAGGGTGATGGAGCTGATGGCTAACACACCTGCTATCGACTGGATGCTTCGCCGGTTAAACGACTGGAAGGAATGAGGCTGAGTCTGGCACCTATTAGAACATCTGGATTACATAATGCACCAAAAACATGCCCCTGGAACAGATGCCGCAGGTGGAAGGGGCGGCACCAGGGCTGACCAGTGATTTACAGGTGTGTGTACTTTATTTAAAGAACTTTTGGAGGTGGGTGCTATGGTAGGGTAGGGGTGTGTACGTAACGCAATGAAAACAGTACGCTGGTCCATGAGGTTCTCTATTTGAGTGTGAATGGAGAACCCACTGTATAGTGTAGACTATGTATCTGGATTCTCTATGCAAATGCAGTGTTTAGTTCTATAGGATAGATGTATTCACACGCAGTGTTGCTATTTAAACAACGCAGGCCCATAGAATTTTAAAAAATGTGCATTGATGAAATGAACGAATCGGAGCCTTTATTTCTCAGGATTTTCTGCCTCGTCTTGAGTTTCAGTTCCACAATTTCAAGGATTAAAGATTGAGGATTTAAGAATTCAATGATTTTAATTCCCATTTTTTATTTTTATTGGTATTGAGTGAAAAGCTTGGGTGCAGGTACCCACTACTATGCAAATGGAAATATTTACAATAATAAAAACTAGAATAAAATTCATTCATTCATTATCTTCCGCTTTATCCTATATTAGGGTCGCGGTGGGGTTCCCCATGCCCATCCAGGGGAGAACGTTTTGGGCGCTGGGCAGATACACCCAGGACAGGACGCCAATCTATTGCTGAGCACACACTCACTCACACAGACACACTCTATATGGGGCAATTTGGAGAACTCAATTGACTTGATCCATGTTTTTGGACTGAAACCGGAGAACCCGGAGGAAACCCACGCGGACACGGGGAGAACATGGAAATTCCACCCAGATGGGGATTCGAACCGGGAATCCCTAGCGCTGAGAGGCGAACATGCTAACCACTAAGCCACCGTGCCGCCCTATAATAAAATTATTTTAAATAAATACAATTAAAATTAAAATATCTGAAAAAGAATAGAATGAAATAGAAATAGGATACGGGAATGTCCGCGGATGTATGGGAAAGTTTTCAAGCGAAAAGCTGGAGCAGTGGAATCAGGTTGTGGTCGTCAGACACAGAGGAGATAAATTAGCTCATTTCATGTAATTTCGCCTCTAATTTTTCATATTCCAACTCCAACCTGGAAACCCAGCAGGAAAATCCAGCCCAGTATTTTTTTTTTTTTTTTCGGGAAGAAAATTCCGAAATGGCAATCAAAGTTTGAGTGTATCTAGTTTCAGCCTCAGATGCTCTGCGCACAGCCACAGACATCTGAATCTCCGTCCTGCCGTCCGCTTGGCAATGCGCAGTTCCGTGCAAAGACAACAGTCTGCGGTCGCTTGTTTGTGATGTTATTAAAACGGCAACTTCCTGCGCAAGCTGGCGATTTTTGGCCGTGGTGATTCATGAGACCGTGCAGACTCTCGAACAACTGCGAGAGAACGAGCCGGGGGCCCGGCCCCGGCGGCCAGCGGAACATCAAACTCGGTTATGGTTCTATTACTTTGGATTAGGAATGTTTTAGGTCGTGGTCCTTCTCGTGCAACAACTCTGCGATTCTACTGATGCCAAAGCCATGGTTAGCAAGATTCTGTGGTTCCTCTCATGCTCTCTTCTGGTTAGAACAGTTTTATGGTGCTTCTTGGGCTAAATGATTTTATGCCGGTTTCGTTTGGGAGTCTGGAGAGGAATTAATCAGACTTGATGTTTAACACGACAACAAAATGGGAGGGGAGACGGCGGAAAAGCTCCCACTTAACCTTTACATTTACATGAACACACACACACTCGCACACAGTGACAAATGCGGATTACAATGTAAACTTTTAAGCCCCTCAGTGCACATAACTAAATCCATTCCAGACTCCAAGTCTTCAAAAGCAGATAGCTCTCCATCGATGGAGGAGGTGGAGGGAGGGAATGACGGATGGACGGAAAGCCAAGAGTCAAAGTCGTGGACGTAAACGATGATGGAGAATTTAACTGTCTTTTCCAGCCTCCACCGAACCTCCCAGTGCAGAGGCACTTAAATCCACCCAGTGTCGAAATGTCCCGCCACATAATGTGGCCCAACATGGTACAGCTCTCAATCTAAATCTAGAACTTTCCGTACGCGGTACGTGGCGTCTGTCTCGGCCTGTTTTCCATCCTATAAAGGGGTCGGCAAAGTCATATATGAAAGCACTGAGGTTTTAACAACCGAGAGTGAACAGCGGGAAACCGTAAACTCAGCCGCCGCTTTATTAGATTCACCCCCCCCCCCCCCCCGTGGTTCAGGTGTTGGGTTATCGATCTGAGGAGCGGAGTTTAAAGCCCCTGGCACACCAACGCTGTCAATGTGGGTCCTCGATGCTCCAGGGGGTTTGGTTTATGGGGGGGTTTCCCATGCCCATCCACATTTTGAGAGGATGGGTATCAGTTTCATTCATTATCTTCCGCTTTATCCTCTATTAGGGTCGCGGGGGGGGGTTCCCCATGCCCATCCGGGTGAGAATGTTTCGGGCGCTGGGCAGATACACCCAGGACAAGGCGCCAATCTATCACTGGGCACACACTCACTTACACAGACACACTCTATATGGGGCAATTTGGAGAACTCAATTGACTTGATCCATGTTTTTGGCCTGTGGGAGGAAACCGGAGAACCCGGAGGAAACCCACGCGGACACGGGGAGAACATGGAAACTCCACCCAGATGGGGATTTGAACAGGGAATCCCTAGTGCTGAGAGGAGAACATGCCAACCACTAAGCCACCTGGGTATCAGTTTTTCGTTCCAGGACCCGGGGATTCACACACACACACACACACACAGCAGGACCCGGGGATACACACACACACACACAAACACACACACAAACACACACACAGCAGGACCCGGGGATTCACACAAACACACACACACAGCAGGACCCGGGGATACACACACACACACACACAAACACACACACAAACACACACACAGCAGGACCCGGGGATTCACACACACACACACACACACAGCAGGACCCGGGGATTCACACTCACACTCACACGCACACACTCACACTCTCTCACACACACACACACACACACACACACAGCAGGCCCCGAGGATACACACACACACACACACACACACACAGCAGGACCCGGGGATACACACTCACACTCACACGCACACACTCACACTCACACACACACACACACACACACACAGCAGGACCCGAGGATTCACACACACACACACTCACACTCTCTCTCTCACACACACACACACACACACAGCAGGACCTGGGGATTCACACACACACACACACACACACACACACACACTCACACTCACACAGACACACTCACACACACGCAGGACCCGGGGATACACACTCACACACACACACACACACTCACACACACACACACACACACAAACACACACACAGCAGGACCCGGGGATTCACACACACACACACACACACACACACACACACACACACACACACACACACACAGCAGGACCCGGGGATTCACACTCACACTCACACGCTCACACTCTCTCACACACACACACACACACACAGCAGGCCCCGAGGATACACACACACACACACAGCAGGACCCGGGGATACACACTCACACTCACACTCACACTCTCACACACACACACACACACACACAGCAGGACCCGAGGATTCACACACACACACACTCACACTCTCTTTCACACACACACACACACACACACACACACACAGCAGGACCTGGGGATTCACACACACACACACACTCACACAGACACACTCACACACACGCAGGACCCGGGGATACACACACACACACACACACACACACACACACACACGCAGGACCCGGGGATTCACACACATGCGGAGTTAAAGGACACATGGCTGTCTGTCTGATCTGAATGAGAATTCCCGCTGGTTTGATGTGATTTCGCTGGCGAGCCTCCAGCGTGCCGTTTTAAGTCGTCGTTTTTCTTTTTCTTCCTTTTCCATCCATATGCCGCTGAAATTGCCTGTTTCCTTCACCCTCTTCTGATGTGACGAGTCTTTTAAGCCCCGAAGGGGTCTTGCTCTGAAGCCCCCTCCATCCGAGCCCCCTCACAAAGCAGCGACAGTCCGTCCTCTAACTCTCGCTCATGCTCTCCAAACCTCTAAACGTTTCAGTGACGTCACAGCGTTTAAAGCCGGGGGTTTACAACTTTCATGCCTTGTTTCGCAAAAAACAAGAAGGAGCCGCAGCGTTAAACATGCGCTGGTTTTTGGAGCGGTTGGTTTTTGGTCGGCGGGGCGTTTTTTTTTAATGTGGTTTCAATTCGTCACACTTCTCTGAAATCCAGACGGACAGGACATCACGTCTTTCACTCAATCAACCTGCAATTCATTCAATTTCAATTAAAACATCGTGAGGATCGTTATTTGTTTTTCCAACGGGCGGCGTAGTGGTTGGCACACTAACCACAGGTTCGCATCCCGATCTGGGTGGAGTTTCCATGTTCTCCTCGTGTCTGTGTGGGCTTCCTCCGGGTTCTCCAGTTGCCTCCCACAGTCCAAAAACATGGATTCAAAGTAAACTGGCTGCCATAATTCATTCATCCATTATCTTCCACTTCATCCTATATCAGGGTCGTGGGAGGGGTTCCCCATGCCCATCCAGGGGAGAACGTTTCGGGAGCTGGGCAGATACACCCAGGACAGGACGCCAATCCATCGCTGGGCACACACTCACTCACACAGACACGCACGCATACACACTCTATATGGGATAATTTGGAGAACTCAATTGACCTTGATCCATGTTTTTGGACTGTGGGGGGAAACCGGAGAACCCGGAGGAAACCCACGTGGGCACGGGGAGAACATGGAAACTCCACCCAGATGGGGATTCGAACCGGGAATCCCAGCAGTGTCACTGAGGTGGAGAAATGAAACTCCAGCAGCACTGCTGCACTAAAACCCCCTCACCACATCAGTGTCACTGCAGAACTGACAATAAACAATCCACCACCCAAATGATACCTGTTCTGTGATGCTCCTGACAAACAGAGAACAGAGAACCAACAGGGGACTAACAACAACAACAAAGAAACACAGATGTTCTACAGTCTGTAATTATAAAACTACAAACTCCATCTATATGGCAAGTGGAGGAAAGGTACAATGGAGCCAGAAGGGGGCGTGGTACTGTACGTTGTTGGATTTAAACAGGTTTTTTTTTTTAATGTTCTCATGACGGAGGCCTCGAGTTTCACTCATGTACAGGAGCCGAACCCTCCGCTCGCCGCTGCCTGGTTCTGATAATCCCGGTTGGGGTCTGTAAGTTCTACCTTCTGCCAGGGAGCTTTAGGAGAATAAAAATATCACTATTGATTAATTCAGTTCCCGAAACAATGCTGCTAATGATGGCTGTCCAAGTTTTCTCAGACAGAATGGAACTGCGGCTCGTGTTTACTTTTCGAAAATGTGA